>JAJFZO010000710.1:0-21765 GCA_021397835.1 Moringa oleifera
GGCGCGCCCACCTCTGCTGCACGCTGGGCTCTTGGCCCATGCCATGCCATCTGGGGGCTGCCTGGGCATGCCTCCCATGCCCAGGGTCCGTGCGACACGGCTCCCCTGGCTCGCTTGCTGGGCAATTAGTCGAGGGACAGGGACGAGGGGGCTGGCTCGCGATGGGCACCTGTGGCCTCGCTGGCTTGCCCACGTCAGCCGCACGCTGGGCTCTTGGCCCATGCCGTGCCATCTGGGGGATTCCTGGGCATGCCTCCCGTGCCCAGAGTCTGTGAGAGGCAGCTCCCCTGGCTCGCTCGCTGTGCACTAAGTCGAGGGACCGGGACGAGGGGGCTGGCTCGTGATGGGCGCCTGTGGCCTGGCTGGTGCACCCTCCTCTGCCGCACACTGGGCACTTGGCCCATTCCATGCCTGCTGGGAGCTTCCTGGGCATACCTCCCATGCCCACAGTCCATGTGACGTGGCTCCCCTGGCTTGCTCGCTTGGCACTAAGTTGAGGGACAGGGACGAGCGGTCTGGCTCGTCATGGGCGCCTGTGCCCTCGCTGGCGCGCCCACCGCTGCCGCACGCGGGGCACTTGGCCCAAGCCATGCCTGCTGGGGGCTACTGGGCCATGCCTCCCGTGCCAAGGGTCCGTGCAACGCGGCTCCCCTGGGTCGCACGCTGGGCACTTAGTTGAGGGACAGGGACGAGGGGGCTGGCTCGCGATTCGCGCCTGTGGCCTGGCTGGCGCGCCCACCTCTGCTGCACGCTGGGCTCTTGGCCCATGCCATGCCATCTGGGGGCTGCCTGGGCATGCCTCCCGTGCCCAGGGTCCGTGCGACACGGCTCCCCTGGCTCGCTCGCTGGGCACTTAGTCGAGGGACAGGGACGAGGGGGCTGGCTCGCGATGGGCACCTGTGGCCTCAATGGCTTGCCCACGTCTGCCGCACGCTGGGCTCTTGGCCCAGCCGTGCCATCTGGGGGATTTTTGGGCATGCCTCCCGTGCCCAGAGTCTGTGAGAGGCAGCTCCCCTGGCTCGCTCGCTGTGCACTAAGTCGAGGGACCGGGACGAGGGGGCTGGCTCATGATGGGCGCCTGTGGCCTGGCTGGTGCACCCTCCTCTGCCGCACACTGGGCACTTGGCCCATTCCATGCCTGCTGGGAGCTTCCTGGGCATACCTCCCATGCCCACAGTCCATGTGACCTGGCTCCCCTGGCTCGCTCGCTTGGCACTAAGTTGAGGGACAGGGACGAGCGGTTTGGCTCGTCATGGGCGCCTGTGCCCTCGCTGGCGCGCCCACCGCTGCCGCACACGGGGCACTTGGCCCATGCCATGCCTGCTGGGGGCTACTGGGCCATGGCTCCCGTGCCAAGGGTCCGTGCAACGCAGCTCCCCTGGGTCGCACGCTGGGCACTTAGTCGAGGGACAGGGACGAGGGGGCTGGCTCGCGATTAGCGCCTGTGGCCTGGCTGGCGCGCCCACCTCTGCTGCACGCTGGGCTCTTGGCCCATGCCATGCCATCTGGGGGCTGCCTGGGCATGCCTCCCGTGCCGAGGGTCCGTGCGACACGGCTCCCCTGGCTCGCTCGCTGGGCACTTAGTCGAGGGACAGGGACGAGGGGGCTGGCTCACGATGGGCGCCTGTGGCCTGGCTGTAGCGCCCTCCTCTGCCGCACGCTGGGCACTTGGCCCATTCCGTGCCTGCTTGGGGCTGCCTGGGCAAGCCTCCCATGCCTAGAGTCCGTGCGATGTGGCTCCCCTGGTTCGCTCACTGGGCACTAAGTTGAGGGACAGGGACGAGGGGTCTTGCTCGTGATGGGCGCCTGTCGCTTCGCTGGCGCGCCCACTGCTGCGGCACGTGGGGCACTTGGCCCATGCCATGCCTGCTGGGGGCTGCCTGGGCATACCTCCCGTGCCCAGGGTCTGTGCAACCCAGCTCCCGTGGCTCGCTCGCTGGGCACTTAGTCCAGGGACAAGGGACAAGGGGGCTGGCTCGCGCTGGGTTCCCGTGGCCTGGCTGGCGCGCCCTCCGCTGCAGCACGTTGGGCACTTGGCCCATGCTGTGCATACTGGGGGCTGCTTGGGCATGCCTCCTGTGCCCAGGGTCTGTGCGACGTGGCTCCCCTGGCTCATTCGCTGGGCACTTAGTCGAGGGATAGGGACGAGGGGGCTGGATCGCAATGGGAGCCCGTGGCCTGGCTGGCGCGCCCACCGCTGCCGCACGTTGGGCACTTGGCCCATGCCGTGCCTGCTGGCGGCTGCCTGGGCTTGCCTTCTGTGCCCAGGTTCCATGCAACGCGGCTTCCTTGGCTCGTTCACTGGCCACTTAGTCGAGGGACCGGGACGAGGGGGCTGGCTTGCGAAGGGCACCCGTCGCCTGCCTGGCGCGCCCACCTCTACTGCACGCTGGGCACTTGGCCCGTGCCGTGCCTGCTGGGGGCTTCTGGGGCATGCTTGTTGTGCCCAGGGTCCGTGCGATGCGGCTCCCCTGGCTCGCTCACTGGGCACTAAGTTCAGGGACAGGGATGAGGGGTCTGGTTCGTGATGGGCGCCTGTCGCCTCGCTGGCGCGCCCACTGTTGCCACACACGGGGCACTTGTCCCACGCCGTGCCTGCTGGGGGCTTCCTGGGCATGCCTCCCGTGCCCAGGGTCTGTGCGACCCGGCTCCTCTTGCTCGCTGGCTGGGCACTTAGTCGAGGGACAGGGACGACGGGGCTGGCTCGCGATGGGCGCCTGTTGTCTGGCTGGCACGCCCACCGCTGCCGCACGCTGGGCCCTTGGCCCATGCCGTACCTGCTGGGGGCTGCCTGGGAATGCCTCCCGTGCCCCGGGTCTGTGTGACGCGGCTCCCCTGGCTTGCTCGCTGGGCACTTAGTCGAGGGACAAGGACGAGAGGGCTGGCACGCGATGGGCGCCTGTGGCCTGGGTGGCGTGCCCACCGCTGCCACACGCTGGGCACTTGGCCCATGCTGTGCCTTCTGGGGGCTGCCTGGGCATGCCTCCCGAGCCCAGGATCCATGCAACATGGCTCCCCTGGCTTGCTCCCTGGGCACATTGCCGAGGGACAGGGACGAGGGGGCTGGCTCGCGATGGGCGCCCGTGGCCTGCCTGGCGCGCCCACTGCTGCCGCACGTTGGGCACTTGGTGCATGCCGTGCATACTGGGGGCTGCCTGGGCATGCCTCCCGTGCCCAGGGTCTGTGCAACATGGCTCCCCTGGCTCGTTCGCTGGGCACTTAGTCGAGGGACGAGGTGGCTGGCTCGCGATGGGCGCCTGTTGCCTGGCTGGCGCCCCCACCGCTGCGCACGCTGGGCACTTGGCCCATGCCATACCTTCAGGGGGCTACCTGGGCATGCCTCCCGTGCCCAGGGTCCATGTGACGCAGCTCCCCTGGATTGCTCGCTGGGCACTTAGTCGAGGGACAGGGACGAGGGGGCTGGCTCGCGAAGGGCACCCGTCGCCTGGCTGGCGCGCCCACCTCTACCGCACGCTGGGCACTTGGCCCATGCCGTGCCAGCTGGGGCCTGCCTGGGCATGACTACCATGCCCAGGGTCTGTGCGACCCGGCTCCCCTGGCTCGCTCGCTGGGCACTTAGTCAAGGGACAAGGCACGAGGGGGCTTGCTCGCAATGGGCGCCCGTGGCCTGGCTGGCGCGCCCACCGCAGCCTCACGTTGGGCACTTGGCCCATGGTGTGCATTCTGGGGGCTGCCTGGGCATGCCTCCCATGCTCAGGGTCCATGTGACATGGCTCCCCTGGCTCGCTCGCTGGGCACTTAGTTGATGGACAGGGACGAGAGGGCTGGCACGCGATGGGCGCCCGTGGCCTGGCTGGCGCGCCCACCGCTGCCTCACGCTGGGCACTTGGCCCATGCTGTACCTTATGGGGGCTGCCTGGGCATGCCTCCCGTGCCCAGGATCCATGCAACATGGCTCCCCTGGCTCGCTCCCTGGGAACTTAGTCGAGGGACAGGGACGAGGGGGCTGGCTCGCGATGGGCTTCCGTGGCCTGGCTGGCGAGCCCACCGCTACACCACGTTGGGCACTTGGCCCATGCTGTGCCTGCTGGGGGATGCCTGGGCTTGCCTCCCGTGCCCAGCGTCTGTGGAATGCGGCTTCCTTGGCTCGTTCGCTGGGCACTTTGTCGAGGGACAGGGACGAGGGGGCTGGCTCGCGAAGGGAGCCCGTCGCCTGCCTGGCGCGCCCACCTCTACTGCATGCTGGGCACTTGGCCCCTGCCTTTCCTGCTGGGGGCTTCTGAGGCATACTTCCTGTGGCCGGGTCCGTGGGATACGGCTCCCCTTGCTCGCTCGCTGGGCACTTAGTCGAGGGACAGGGTCGAGGGGGCTGGCTCGCGATGGACGCCTGTTGCCTGGCTGGCGCACCGACCGCTGCCGCACGCTGGGCTCTTGGCCCATGCCGTGCCTTCTGGGGGCTGCCTGGGAATGCCTCCCGTGCCCAGGGTCTGTGCGACATGGCTCACCTGGCTCGTTTTCTTGGCACATAGTCGAGGGACAGGGACGAGGGGGCTGGCTCGCGATCGGCGCCTGTTGCCTGGCTGGCGCGCCGACGCTGCCGCATGCTGGGCACTTGGCCCATGCTGTGCCAGCTGGGGACTGCCTGGGCATGACTACCATGCCCAGGATCTGTGCGACCTGGCTCCCCTGGCTCGCTTGCTGGGCACTTAGCCGAGGGACAAGGCACGAGGGGGCTGGCTCGCGATGGGCACCCGTGGCCTGGCTGGCGTGCCCACCGCTGCCACATGTTGCACACTTGGTCCATGCCGTGCATACTGGAGGCTGCCTGGGCATGCCTCCCATGCCCAGGGTCCATGCGAAGTGGCTCCCCTGGCTCGCTCACTGGGCACTTAGTCGAGGGACAGGGACGAGGGGCTTGCACGCGATTGGTGCCTGTGGCTTGGCTGGCGCGCCCACAGCTGCCACACGCTGGGCACTTGGCCCATGCTGTGCCTTCTGGGGGCTGCCTGGGCATGCCGCCCGTGCCCAGGATCCATGCAACATGGCTCTCCTGGCTCGCTCCCTGGGCACTTAGTCGAGGGACAGGGACGAGGGGCCTGGTTCGTGATGGGATCCCATGGCCTGGCTGGCATTCATACTGGGGGCTGCCTGGGCATGCCTCCCGTGCCCAGGGTCTGTGCGACGTGGCTCCCCTGGCTCATTCACTGGGCACTTAGTCGAAGGACAGGGACGAGGGGGCTGGCTCGCGATCGGCACCCGTGGCCTGGCTGGCGCACCCACCGCTGCCGCACGTTGGGCACTTGTCCCAAGCCGTGCCTGCTGGGTGCTGCCTGGGCTTGCCTTCCGTGCCCAGGGTCCGTGCGACGCGACTTCCTTGGCTCATTCACTGGGCACTTAGTTGATGGACAGGGACGAGGGAGCTGGCTCGCGAAGGGCACCCGTCGCCTGGCTGGCACGCCCACCTCTATTGCACACTGGGCACTTGGCCCCTGCCGTGCCTGCTAGGGGCTTCTGTGGCATGCCTTTGCTCGCTCGCTGGGCACTTAGTTGAGGGACAGGGATGATGGGGCTGGCTCGCGATGGGCGCCTGTTGCCTGGCTGGCGCGCCCACCGCTGCCGCACGCTGGGCTATTGGCCCATGCCATGCCTGCAGGGGGCCCACGCTGGGCTATTGACCCGGCTCCCCTGGCTCGCTCGCTGGGAACTTAGTCGAGGGACAGGGATGAGGTGGCTGGCTCGCGATGGGCGCCTGTGGCCTGGCTGGCGCGGCCACCGCTGTGCACGCTGGGCACTTTGCCCATGCTGTGTCTTCTGGGGGCTTCCTGGGCATGCCTCCCGTGCCCAGGATCCATGCATTATGGCTCCCCTGGCTCACTCGCTGGGCACTTAGTCGAGGGACAGGGACGAGGTGGCTGGCTCGCGATCGGTGCCTGTGGCCTGGCTGGCGCGCCCACCGCTGCGCACGCTGGCACTTCGCCCATGCCGTACCTGCTGGGGGCAGCCTGGGCTTGCCTTCCATGCCCAGGATCCGTGCGACGAAGCGCCCTTGGCTCGTTCGCTGGGCACTTAGTCGAGGGACATGGACGAGGGGGCTGGCTCGCGAAGAGCACCAGTCACCTGGCTTGCGCGCCCACCTCTACTGCACGCTGGGCACTTGGCCCCTGCCATGCCTGCTGGGGGCTTCTGGAGCAAGCCTCCCGTGCCCAGGATCCATGTGACGCGGCTCCCCTTGCTCGCTCGCTGGGCACTTAGTCGAGGGACAGGGACGAGGGGGCTGGCTCACGATGGGCGCCGGTGGCCTGGCTGGCGCGCCCACCGCTGCCGCACTCTGGGCACTTGGCCCATGCCGTGCCTGCTGGGGGCGGCCAGGGCATGCCTCCTGTGCTGAGGGTCCATGCGACCCGGCTCCCCTGGCTCGCTCGCTGGGCACTTAGTCGAGGGACAATGGACAAGGCGGCTGGCTCGCGATGGGCGCCCGTGGCCTGGCTGGCGCACCCACCGCTGCCGCACGTTGGGCACTTGGCCCATGCCGTGCATACTGGGGGCTGCCTGGGCATGCCTCCCATGCCCAGGGTCATTGTGATGCGACTCCTCTGGCTCATTCGCTGGGCACATACTCGAGGGACAGGGACGAGGGGGCTGGCTCGCGAAGGGCGCCCGTCCCCTGGCTGGCGTGCCCACCTCTACCGCACGCAGGGCTCTTGGCCCATGCTGCACCTGCCGGGGGCTGCCTGGGCATGCCTCCCATGCCCAGGATCCATGCAACTTGGCTCCCCACGCTCACTCACTGGGCACTTAGTCGAGGGACAGGGACGAGGGGTCTGGCTCGCGATGGCGCCTGTGGCCTGTCTCGCGCGCCCACCGCTTCTGCACGCTGGGCACTTGGCCCATGCCATGCCAGCTGGGGACAGCCTGGGCATGCCTACCATGCCCAGGGTCTGTGCGACCCGGCTCCCCTGGCTTTCTCGCTGGGCACTTAGTTGAGGGACAGGGACGAGGGGTCTGGCTCGCGATGGGCGCCTGTGGCCTGGCTGGCGCGCCCACCTCTGCCGCACGCTGGGCACTTGGCCCATTCTGTGCCTGCTGGGGGCAGCCTGGGCTTGCCTTCCATGCACAGGGTCTGTGCGACGCTGCTCCCTTGGCTCATTCACTGGGCACTTACTCGAGGGACAGGGATGAGGGGGCTCGCTCGCGAAGGGTGCCCGTCGCCTGGCTGGAACGCCCACCTCTACCGCACGCTGGGCTCTTGGCCCATGCCGTGCCTGCTGGGGACTGCCTGGGCATGCCTCCCATGCCCAGGATCAATGCAACTTGGCTCCCCTGGCTCGCTCACTGGGCACTTAGTCGAGGGACCGGGACGAGGGGTCTGGCTCGCGATGGCGCCTGTGACCTGTCTCGCGCGCCCACCGCTTCTGCACGCTGGGCAATTGGCCCATGCCGTGCCAGCTGGGGGCTGCCTGGGCAAGCCTACCATGCCCAGGGTCTGTGTGACCTGGCTCCCCTGGCTCGCTCGCTGGGCACTTAGTAGAGGGACAAGGGACGAGGGGGCTGGCTCGCGATGGGCGCCCGTGGCTTGGCTGGCGCGCCCACCGCTGCCTCACGTTGGGCACTTGGCCCATGCCGTGCATACTGGGGGCTGCCTGGGCATGCCTCCCGTGCCCAGGGTCATTGCGACGCGGCTCCCCTGGCTCATTCGTGGGGCACTTTGTCGAGGGACAGGTAGGAGGGGGCTGGCTCGCGAAGGGCGCCCGTCGCCTGGCTGGCGCGCCCACCTCGACCGCATGCTGGGCACTTGGCCCATGCCTTGCCCGCTGTAGGCTGTTGGGGCATGCCTCCCGTGCACAGGGTCCATGCGACGCGGCTCCCATGGCTCGCTCGCCCACCTCTACCGTGCACTGGGCTGTTGTCACATGCCGCGCCTGCTGGGGGCTGCCTGGGCATGCCTCCCATGCCCAGGATCCAGGCAACATGGCTCCCCTGGCTCGCTCACTGGGCACTTAGTCGAGGGACAGGGACGAGGGGGCTGGCGCGATGGGAGCCTGTGGCCTGGCTTGCGCGCCCACCGCTGCCGCACGCTGGGCACTTGGCCCATGCCGTGCCTGCTGGGGGCTGCCGGGGCATGCCTCCTGTGCGAAGGGTCCGTGCGACGCGGCTCCCCTGGCTCGCTCGCTGGGCACTTAGTCAAGGGACAGGGACGAGGGGGCTGGCTCGCGATTGGCGCCTTTGGCCTCGCTGGCGCGCCCAACGCTGCGCAAGCTGGGCACTTGCCCCATGTCGCACCTGCTGGGGGCTTCCGGGGCATGCCTTCCGTGCCCAGGGTCTATGCGACGCAGCTCCCCTCGCTTGCTCCCTGGGCACTTAGTCGAGGGACAGGGACGAGGGGGCTGGTTCGCGATCGGCGCCTGTGGCCTGGCTGGCGCGCCCACCTCTGCCGCACGCTGGGCACTTGGCCCATTCTGTGCCTGCTGGGGGCAGCCTGGGCTTGCCTTCGATGCCCAGGGTCCGTGCGACGCGGCTCCCTTGGCTCATTTGCTGGGCACTTAGTCGAGGGACATGGACGAGGGGGCTGGCTCGCGAAGGGCGCCCATCGCCTGGCTGGCGCGCCCACCTCTACCGCACGCTGGGCTCTTGGCCCATGCCACGCCTGCTGGGCGCTGCCTGGGCATGCCTCCCGTGCCCAGGAACCTTGCAACACGGCTCCCCTGGCTCGCTCACTGGGCAATTAGTCGAGGGACAGGGACGAGGGGGCTGGCTCGCGATTGGCGCCTTTGGCCTCGCTGGCGCGCCCAACGCTGCGCAAGCTGGGCACTTGCCCCATGCCGCACCTGCTGGGGACTTCCGGGGCATGCCTTCCATGCCCAGGGTCTATGCGACGCAGCTCCCCTCGCTTGCTCCCTGGGCACTTAATCGAGGGACAGGGACGAGGGGGCTGGTTCGCGATCGGCGCCTGTGGCCTTGCTGGCGCGCCCACCTCTGCCCCACGCTGGGCACTTGGCCCATTCTGTGCCTGCTGGGGGCAGCCTGGGCTTGCCTTCCATGCCCAGGGTCTGTACGACGCGGCTCCCTTGGCTCATTTGCTGGGCACTTAGTCGATGGACATGGACGAGGGGGCTGGCTCGCGAAGGGCGCCCGTCGCCTGGCTGGCGCGCCCACCTCTACCCCACGCTGGGCTCTTGGCCCATGCCGCGCCTGCTGGGGGCTGCCTGGGCATGCCTCCCGTGCCCAGGAACCATGCAACACGGCTCTCCCGGCTCGCTCACTGGGCACTTAGTCGAGGGACAGGGATGAGGGGGCTGGCTCGCGATTGGCGCCTTTGGCCTCGCTGGCGAGCCCAACGCTGCTCAAGCTGGGCTCTTGCCCCATGCCCCACCTGCTGGGGGCTTCCTGGGCATGCCTTCCGTGCCCAGGGTCCATGAGACGCAGCTCGCCTGGCTTGCTCCCTGGGCACTTAGTCGAGGGACAGGGACGAGGGGGCTGGCTCGCGATCGGCGCCTGTGGCCTGGCTGGTGCGCCCACCTCTGACGCACTCTGGGCACTTGGCCCATGCCGTGCCTGCTGGGGGCGGCCAGGGCATGCCTCCTGTGCTGAGGGTCCATGCGACCCGGCTCCCCTGGCTCGCTCGCTGGGCACTTAGTAGAGGGACAAGGGACAAGGCGGCTGGCTCGCGATGGTCGCCCGTGGCTTGGCTGGCGCGCCCACCGCTGCCGCACGTGGGGCACTTGGCCCATGCCGTGCATACTTTGAGCTGCCTGGGCATGCCTCCCGTGCCCAGGGTCATTGCGACGCGGCTCCCCTGGCTCATTCGTGGGGCACTTTGTCGAGGGACAGGTAGGAGGGGGCTGGCTCGCGAAGGGCGCCCGTCGCCTGGCTGGCGCGCCCACCTCTACCGCACTCTGGGCTCTTGGCCCATGCCGCGCCTGCTGGGCGCTGCCTGGGCATGCCTCCCGTGCCCAGGAACCTTGCAACACGGCTCCCCTGGCTCGCTCACTGGGCAATTAGTCGAGGGACAGGGACGAGGGGGCTGGCTCGCGATTGGCGCCTTTGGCCTCGCTGGCGCGCCCAACGCTGCGCAAGCTGGGCACTTGCCCCATGCCGCACCTGCTGGGGGCTTCCGGGGCATGCCTTCCGTGCCCAGGGTCTATGCGACGCAGCTCCCCTCGCTTGCTCCCTGGGCACTTATCGAGGGACAGGGACGAGGGGGCTGGTTCGCGATCGGCGCCTCGTGGCCTTGCCCCTGGCGCGCCACCTCTGCCGCCTACGCTCGGGCACTTGGCCCATTCTGTGCCGCTGGGGCCAGCCTGGGATTGCTTCCATCGACGAGGGTCTGTACGGACGCTGCTCCCTTGGCTCATTGGTGGGCACTAGTCGAGTGACATGGACGAGGGGCGGCCGCGGAAGGGCGCCCCGTCGCCTGGCGGGCGCGCCCACCTTACCCCACGCTGGGCTCTTGGCCCATGCCGCGCCTTGATGGCGCTGCCTGGGCATGACTCCCGGTGCCCAGGAACCATTGCAACACGGGCTCTCCCGGCTCGCTCACTGGGCCCTTACGAGGAGGGGACAGGGATGAGGGGGCTGGCTCGCGATTGGCGCCTTTGGGCCTCGCGGCGAGCCAACGACTGCATCAAGCTGGGCTCTTGCCCAGCCCACCTGCTGGGGGCTTCCTGGGCATGCCTTCCGTGTCAGGGTCCATGGACGCCATCTCGGCTTGGCTTGCTCCCTGGGAACTTAGTCGAGGGACAAGGGCACGAGGGGGCTGGCTCGCGATCGGCGCCTGTGGCCTGGCTGGTGCCGCCCACCCTCTGACGCACTATGGCACTTGGCCCCTGCCTGCCTGCTGGGGGGCGGCACAGGGCATGCCTTCCGTGCCCAGGGTCCATGCGACGCAGCTCGCCTGGCTTGCTCCCTGGGCACTTAGTCGAGGGACAGGGACGAGGGGGCTGGCTCGCGATCGGCGCCTGTGGCCTGGCTGGTGCGCCCACCGCTGCCGCACTCTGGGCACTTGGCCCATGCCGTGCCTGCTGGGGGCGGCCAGGGCATGCCTCCTGTGCTGAGGGTCCATGCGACCCTGCTCCCCTGGCTCGCTCGCTGGGCACTTAGTAGAGGGACAAGGGACGAGGGGGCTGGCTCGCGATGGGCGCCCGTGGCTTGGCTGGCGCGCCCACCGCTGCCGCACGTTGGGCACTTGGCCCATGCCGTGCATACTGGGGGCTGCCTGGGCATGCCTCCCGTGCCCAGGGTCATTGCGACGCGGCTCCCCTGGCTCATTCGTGGGGCACTTTGTCGAGGGACAGGTAGGAGGGGGCTGGCTCGCGAAAGGCGCCCGTCGCCTGGCTGGCGCGCCCACCTCTACCGCATGCTGGGCATTTGGCCCATGCCTTGCCCGCTGTAGGCTGTTGGGGCATGCCTCCCGTGCACAGGGTCCATGCGACGCGGCTCCCATGGCTCGCTCGCCCACCTCTACCATGCGCTGGGCTGTTGTCACATGCCGCGCCTGCTGGGGGCTGCCTGGGCATGCCTCCCATGCCCAGGATCCAGGCAACATGGCTCCCCTGGCTCGCTCACTGGGCACTTAGTCGAGGGACAGGGACGAGGGGGCTGGCGCGATGGGAGCCTGTGGCCTGGCTTGCGTGCCCACCGCTGCCGCACGCTGGGCACTTGGCCCATGCCGTGCCTCCTGGGGGCTGCCGGGGCATGCCTCCTGTGCCAAGGGTCCGTGCGACGTGGCTCCCCTGGCTCGCTCGCTGGGCACTTAGTCAAGGGACAGGGACGAGGGGGCTGGCTCGCGATTGGCGCCTTTGGCCTCGCTGGCGCGCCCAACGCTGCGCAAGCTGGGCACTTGCCCCATGTCGCACCTGCTGGGGGCTTCCGGGGCATGCCTTCCGTGCCCAGGGTCTATGCGACGCAGCTCCCCTCGCTTGCTCCCTGGGCACTTAGTCGAGGGACAGGGACGAGGGGACTGGTTCGCGATCGGCGCCTGTGGCCTGGCTGGCGCACCCACCTCTGCCGCACGCTGGGCACTTGGCCCATTCTGTGCCTGCTGGGGGCAGCCTGGGCTTGCCTTCCATGCCCAGGGTCCGTGCGACGCGGCTCCCTTGGCTCATTTGCTGGGCACTTAGTCGAGGGACATGGACGAGGGGGCTGGCTCGCGAAGGGCGCCCGTCGCCTGGCTGGCGCGCCCACCTCCACCGCACGCTGGGCTCTTGGCCCATGCCACGCCTGCTGGGCGCAGCCTGGGCATGCCTCCCGTGCCCAGGAACCTTGCAACACGGCTCCCCTGGCTCGCTCACTGGGCAATTAGTCGAGGGACAGGGACGAGGGGGCTGGCTCGCGATTGGCGCCTTTGGCCTCGCTGGCGCGCCCAACGCTGCGCAAGCTGGGCACTTGCCCCATGCCGCACCTGCTGGGGACTTCCGGGGCATGCCTTCCGTGCCCAGGGTCTATGCGACGCAGCTCCCCTCGCTTGCTCCCTGGGCACTTAATCGAGGGACAGGGACGAGGGGGCTGGCTAGCGATGGGCGCCTGTAGCCTGGCTGGTGCGCCCACCGCTGCCGCACGCTGGGCACTTGGTCCATGCCGTGCCAAATGGGGGCTGCCAGGGCATGTTTCTCGTGCCCCGGGTTCAGTGCGCGCGGCTCCCTGGCTCGGCTCGCTGGGCACTTACTCGAGGACAGGGACGAGGGGGCTGGCTAGCGATGGGCGCCTGTGGCCTGGCTGGCGCGCCCACCGCTGACGCACGCTGGGCACTTGGTCCATGCCATGCCTGCTGGGGGCCGCCTGGGCTTGCCTCCCGTGCCCAGGGTCCATGCGACGCGGCTACCCTGGCCCGCTCGCTGGGCACTTAGTCGAGGGACAGGGACGAGGGGGCTGGTTAGCGATGGGCGCCTGTAGCCTGGCTGGTGCGCCCACCGCTGCCGCACGCTGGGCACTTGGTCCATGCCGTGCCTAATGGGGGCTGCCAGGGCATGTTTCTCGTGCCCCGGGTCCGTGCGACGCGGCTCCCCTGGCTCGCTCGCTGGGCACTTACTCGAGGGACAGGGACGAGGGGGCTGGCTCGCGATGGGCGCCTGTGGCCAGGCTGGCGCGCCCACCGCTGACGCACGCTGGGCACTAGGCCCATGCCGTGCCTGCTGGGGGCCGCCTGGGCAAGCCTCCCGTGCCCAGGGTCCATGCGACGCGGCTCCCCTGGCCCGCTCGCTGGGCACTTAGTCGAGGGACAGGGACGAGGGGGCTGGCTCGCGATGGGTGCCTGTGGCCTGGCTTGCGAGCCCACCGCTGCCGCACGCTGGGGACTTGGCCCATGCCGTGCCTACTGGGGGCTACCAGGGCATGCTTCCAGTGCCCCGGGTCCGTTCGACGCGGCTCCCCTTGCTCGCTCACTGGGAGCTTAGTCGAGGGACAAGGACGAGGGGGCTGGCTCGCGATGGGAGCCTGTGGCCAGTCTGGCGCGCCAACTGCTGCCGCACGCAGGGCACGTGGCCTCTGTTGTGCCTGCTGGTGGCTTCCTGGGCATGCCTCTCATGCCAAGGGTCCTTGCGACGCGGCCCCCTGGCTTGCTCGCTGGGCGCTTAGTCAAGGGACAAGGACGAGGGGGCTGGCTCGCGTTGGGCGCCTGTGGCCTTGCTGGCGCGCCCTCCTCTGCCGCACGCTGGGCACTTGACCCATGCCGTGCCTGCTAGGGGCTGCCTGGGCATGCCTCCCATGCCCCGAATCCGTGCGTCATGGCTCCCCTGGCTCGCTCGCTGGGCACTAAGTTTAGGGACAGGGACGAGGGGTCTGGCCCGTGATGGGCGCCTGTGGCCTCGCTGGCCCGCCCACCGCTGCCGCACGCTGGGCACTGAGTGGAAGGACAGGGACGAGGGGCCTGGCCTCATTGGGCGCGTCTGGCCTGGCTGGTGCGCCCACCGCTGCCGTACGTTGGACACTTGGCCCATTCCGTGCCTGCAGGGGGCAGCCTGGGCATGCCTCTCGTGCCAAGAGTCCGTGCGATGCGGCTCCCCTGGCTCGCTCTTTGGGCACTTAGTCGAAGTACAGGGACGAGGGGGCTGGCTCACGATGGGCGCCTGTGGCCTGGCTGGCGCGCCCTCCTCTGCCGCACGCTGGGCGCTTGGCCCATGCCATGTCTGCTGGGGGCTTCCTTGGCATGCTTCCCGTGCCCCGAGTCCGTGCGATACAGCTCCCCTGTCTCGCTTGCTAGGCACTAAGTCGAGGGACAGGGACGAGGGGGCTGGCTCGTGATGGGCGCCCGTGGCCTCGCTGGCGCGCCCACCTTTGCCGCACGCTGGGCACTTGGCCCATGCCGTGCCTGCTGGGGGCTGCCTGGGCATGCCTCCCGTGCCAAGGGTCTGTGCGACCGGCTCCGCTGGCTCGTTCGCTGGGCACTTAGTCGAGGGACAGGGACGAGGGGGCTGGCTCGCGATGGGCGCCTGTGGCCTGGCTGGCGCGCCCTCCTCTGCCGCACGCTGGGCACTTGGCCCATGCCGTGCCTGCTGGGGGCTGCCTGGGCATGCTTCCTGTGCCCCGGGTCCATGTGACGCGGCTCCCCTGGCTCGCTCGCTGGGCACTTAGTCGAAGGACAGGGACGAGGGGTCTGGCTCGTGATTGGCGCCTGTGGCCTTGCTGGCGCGCCCACCGCTGCCGCATGCTGGGCACTTGGCCCATGCCGTTCCCACTGGGGGCTGCCAGGGCATGCTTCTCATGCCCCAGGTCCGTGCGACGCGGCTCCCCTGGCTCGCTCGCTGGGCACTTAGTGGAGGGACAGGAATGAGGGGGCTGGCTCGCGATGGGCGTCTGTGGCCTGGCTGGCGCACCCACCGCTGATGCACGCTGGGCACTTGGCCCATGCCATGCCTGCTGGGGGCCGCCTGGGCATGCCTTCCGTGCCCAGGGTCCGTGCGACACGGCTCCCCTGGCTTGCTCGCATTGCAGTAAGTCGAGGGAAAGGGGCGAGGGGGCTGGCTCGCGATGGGCGCCTGTGGCCTGGCTAGTGTGCCGTCCTCTGCCGCACGCTGGGCACTTGGCCCATTCCGTGCCTGCTGGGGGCTGCCTGGGCATGCCTCCCAAGCCCAGCGTCCATGTGACGTGGCTCCCCTGGCTCGCTCGCTGGGCACTAAGTTGAGGGACAGGGACGAGGAGTCTGGCTCGTGATGGGCACCTGTGGCCTCGCTGGCGCGCCCACCGCTGCCACACACGGGGCACCTGGCCCATGCCATACCTGCTGGGGGCTGCCGGGGCATGCCTCCCGTGCCCAGGGTCCATGGGACGCGGCTCCCATGGCTAGCTCGCTGGGCACTTAGTCGAGGGACAGGGACAAGGGGGCTGGCTCGCGATGGCCGCCTGTGGCCTGGCTGGCGCGCCCACCGCTGCCGCACGCTGGGCACTTGGCCAATGCTGTGCCTGCTGGGGGCCGCCTTGGCATGCCTCCCGTGCCCAGGGTCCATCCGACGCGGCTCCCCTGGCTCGCTCGCAGGGCACTTAGTCGAGGGACAGGGACGAGGGGGCTTGCTCGCGATGGGCTACTGTGGCCTGGCTGGTGCGCTCTCCTCTGCCGCACGCTGGGCACTTGGCCCATTCCGTGCCTACTTGGGGCTTCCTGGGCATGCCTCCCATGCCCAGAGTCCATGCGTCGTGGCTCCCCTAGCTCACTCGCTGGGCACTAAGTTAAGGGACAGGGACGAGGTGTTTGGGTCGTGATGGGCGCTTGTTGCCTCGCTGGCGCGCCCACCGCTGCCACACGCTGGGCACTTGGCCAATGCCGTGCCTGCTGGGGGCCGCCTTGGCATGCCTCCCGTGCCCAGGGTCCATGCGACGCGGCTCCCCTGGCTCACTTGCTTGGCACTTAGTCGAGGAACAGGGACGAGGGGGCTGGCTCGCGATGGGCGCCTGTGGCCTTTCTGGCGCAACAACCGCTGCCGCACGCAGGGCGCATGGCCTCTGCCATGCCAGCTGGGGGCTTCCTGGGCATGCCTCTCATGCCAAGGGTCCATGCGACGCGGCTCCCCTGGCTCGCTCGCTGGGCACTTAGTCGAGGGACAGGGACGAGGGCGCTGGCTCGCGATAGGCACCTGTGGCCTTGCTGGCGCGCCCTCCTCTGCCGCACGATGGGCACTTGACTCATGCCGTGCCTGCTGGGGGCTGCCTGGGCATGCCTCCCATGCCCAGAATCCGTGCTTCATGGCTCCCCTGGCTCACTAGCTGGGCACTAGTCGAGGGACAGGGACAAGGGGTCTGGCTCGTGATGGGCGCCTGTGGCCTCGCTGGCGCGCCCACCGCTGCCGCACGCTGGGCACTTAGTCGAGGGACAGCGATGAGGGGCCTGGCTCGCGTTGGGCGGCTCAGGCCTGGCTCGCGCGCCCCCCGCTGCCGTACACTGGGCACTTAGCCCATGGCGTGCCTGCTGGGGGCAGCCTGGAGATGCCTCTCGTGCCAAGGGTCCGTGCGATGCGGCTCCCCTGGCTCGCTATTTGGGCACTTAGTCGAAGTACAGGGACGAGGAGGCTGGCTCACGATGGGCGCCTGGGGCCTGGCTGGCGCGCCCTCCTCTGCCGCACGCTGGGCACTTGGCCCATGCCGTGTCTGCTGGGGGCTGCCTTGGCATGCCTCCCGTGCCCCGAGTCCGTGCGATGCAGCTCCTTTGTCTCGCTTGCTGGGCACTAAGTTGAGGGACAGGGACGAGGGGGCTGGGTCGTGATGGGCGCCCTTGGCCTCGCTGGCACGCCCACCTTTGCCGCACGCTGGGAACTTGGCCCATCCCGTGCCTGCTGGGGGTTGCCTGGGCATGCCTCCCGTGCCAAGGGTCTGTGCGACCGGCTCCGCTGGCTCGTTCGCTGGGCACTTAGTCGAGGGACAGGGACGAGGGTGCTGGCTCGCGATGGGCGCCTGTGGCCTGGCTGGCGCGCCCTCCTCTGCCGCACGCTGGGCACTTGGCCCATGCCGTGCCTGATGGGGGCTGCCTTGGCATGCCTCCCATGCCCCGAGTCCATGTGACGCAGCTCCCCTGTCTCATTTGCTGGGCACTAAGTTAAGGGGCAGGGATGAGGGGGCTGGCTCATTATGGGCGCCCGTGGCCTCGCTGGCTCGCCCACCTCAGCCATACGCTGGGCACTTGGCCCATGCCATGCCTACTGGGGGCTTCCAGGGCATGCTTCTCGTCCCCTGGGTCTGTGCGACGCGGCTCCCCTGGCTTGCTCGCTGGGCACTTAGTCAAGGGACAGGAACGAGGGCGGTGGCTCGCGATGGGCGCCTGTGGCCTGGCTGGCACGCCCAACGCTGACGCACGCTGGGCACTTGGCCCATCCCGTGCCTGCTGGGGGCCGCCTGGGCATGCCTTCCGTGCCCCGGGTCCGTGCGACATGGCTCCCCTAGCTTGCTCGCATTGCACTAAGTCGAGGGAAAGGGGCGAGGGGTTTGGCTCGTGATGGGCGCCTGTAGCCTGGCTAGTGTGCCATCCTCTGCCACACGCTGGGCACTTGGCCCATTCCGTGCCTGCTGGGGGCTGCCTGGGCATGCCTCCCATGACCAGTGTTCATGTGACGTGGCTCCCCTGGCTCGCTCGCTGGGCACTAAGTTGAGGGACAGGGACGAGGGGTCTGGCTCATGATGGGCGCCTGTGGCCTCGCTGGCGCGCCCACCGCTGCCACACACTGGGCACTTGGCCCATGCCGTACCTACTGGGGGCTGCTGGGGCATGCCTCCCGTGCCCAGGGTCCGTGCGACGCGGCTCCCCTGGCTAGTGCGCTGGGCACTTAGTCGAGGGACAGGGACGAGGGGGCTGGCTCGCGATGGGCTCCTGTGGCCTGGCTGGCGCGCCCACCGCTGCCGCACGCTGGGCACTTGGCCAATGCCGTGCCTGCTGGGGGCCGCCTGGGCATGCCTCCTGTGCCAAGAGTCCATGCGACGCGGCTCGCCAGGCTCGCTCGCTGGGCACTTAGTCGACGGACAGGGACGAGGGGGCTGGCTCGCGATGGGCTCCTGTGGCCTGGCTGGTGCGCTCTCCTGTGCCGCACACTGGGCACTTGGCCCATTCTGTGCCTACTTGGGGCTTCCTGGGCATGCCTGCCATGCCCAGAGCCCATGCGACGTGGCTCCCCTAGCTCGCTCGCTGGGCACTAAGTTAAGGGACAGGGACGAGCGGTTTGGCTCGTGATGGGCGCTTGTTGCCTCGCTGGCGCGCCCACCGCTGCCACACGCGCGGCACTTGGCCCATGCCGTTCCTGATAGGGGCTGCCGGGGCATGCCTCTCGTGCCCAGGGTCCATGCGACGCGGCTCCCCTGGCTCACTTGCTTGGCACTTAGTCGAGGGACAGGGACGAGGGCGCTGGCTTGCGATAGGCACCTGTGGCCTTGCTGGCGTGCCCTCCTCTGCAGCACGATGGGCACTTGACTCATGCCATGCCTGCTGGGGGCTGCCTGGGCATGCCTCCCATGCCCAGAATCCGTGCATCATGGCTCCCCTGGCTCGCTAGCTGGGCACTAGTCGAGGGACAGGGACAAGGGGTCTGGCTCGTGATGGGCGCCTGTGGCCTCGCTGGCGCGCCCACCGCTGCTGCACGCTGGGCGCTTAGTCGAGGGACAGGGATGAGGGGGCTGGCTCGCGTTGGTCGCCTCGGGCCTGGCTCGCGCCCCCCCCGCTGCCGTACGCTGGGCACTAGACCCATGCCGTGCCTGCTTGGGGCAGCCTAGGCATCCCTCTCGTGCCAAGGGTCCGTGCGATGCGGCTCCCCTGGTTCGCTCTTTGGGCACTTAGTCGAAGTACAGGGACGAGGGGGCTGGCTCACAATGGGCGCTGGTGGCCTGGCTGGAGCGCCCTCCTCTGCCGCGCGCTGGGAGCTTGGCCCATGCCGTGTCTGCTGGGGGCTGCCTTGGCATGCCTCCCATGCCCCGAGTCCGTGCGATGCAGCTCCCCTGTCTCGCTTGCTGGGCACTAAGTCGAGGGACAGGGACGAGGGGGCTGGCTCGTGATGGGCGCCCGTGGCCTCGCTGGCGCGCCCACCTTTGCCGCACGCTGGGCACTTGGCCCATGCCGTGCCTGCTGGGGGCTGCCTGGGCATGCCTCCGGTGCCAAGGGTCTGTGCGACCGGCTCCGCTGGCTCGTTCGCTGGGCACTTAGTCGAGGGGGCTGGCTCGCGATGGGCGCCTGTGGCCTGGCTGGCGCGCCCACCTCTGCCGCACGCTGGGCTCTTGGCCCATGCCGTGCCTGCTGTGGCCGGCCTGGGCAAGGCTTCCGTGCCCAGGACCGTGAGACGCGGCTCCCCTGGCTCGCTCGCTGGGCACTTAGTCGAGGGACAGGGACGAGGGGCCTGGCTCGCGATGGGCGCCTGTGGCCTGGCTGGCGCGCCCACCGCTGCCGCACACTGGGCACTTGGCCCATGCCGTGCCTGCTGGGAGCCGCCTGGGCATGCCTCCCGTGCCGAGGGTCCATGCGACGCGGCTCCCCTGGCCCGCTCGCTGGGCACTTAGTCGAGGGACAGGGACGAGGGTCTGGCTCGCGATGGGTGCCTGAGGCCTGGCTGGCGAGCCCACCGCTGCCGCGCGTTGGGCACTTGGCCCATTCCGTACCTACTGGGGGCTGCCAGGGCATGCTTCCTGTGCCTCAGGTCCGTGCGACGTGGCTCCCCTTGCTCGCTCACTGGGAGCTTAGTCGAGGGACAGGGACGAGGGGGCTGGCTCGCGATGGGAGCCTGTGGCTTGTCTGGCGCGCCAACCGCTGCCGCACGCAGGGCACGTGGCCTCTGCCGTGCCTGCTAGGGGCTGCCTGGGCATGCCTCTCATGCCAAGGGTCCTTGCGAAATGGCTCCCCTGGCTTGCTCGCTAGGCACTTAGTCGAGGGACAATGACGAGGGGGCTGGCTCGATATGGGCGCCCGTGGCGTTGCTGGCGCGCCCTCCTCTGCCGCACGCTGGGCACTTGACGCATGCCGTGCCTGCTGGGGGCTGCCTGGGCATGCCTCCCATGCCAAGAATCTGTGCGTTGTCATTGCTCCCCTGGCTCGCTCGCTGGGCACTAAGTTGAGGGACAGGGACGAGGGGTCTTGCTCGTGATGGGCGCCTGTGGCCTCGCTGGCGTGCCCACCGCTGCCGCACGCTGGGCACTGAGTCGAAGGACAGGGACGAGGGGGCTGGCTCGCATTGGCCGCGTCTGGCCTTGCTGGTGCACCCACCGCTGCCGTACGTTCGACACTTGGCCCATGCCGTGCCTGCTGGGGGCAGTCTGGGCATGCCGCTCGTGCCAAGGGTCCATGCGATGCGGCTCCCCTGTCTCGCTCTTTGGGCACTTAGTCAAAGTACAGGGACGAGGGGCCTGGCTCACGATGGGTGCCTGTGGCCTGGCTGGCGCGCCCTCCTCTGCCTCACGCTGGGCACTTGGCCCATGCCGTGCCTGCTGGGGGCTGCCTTGGGATGCCTTCCGTGCCGCGAGTCCGTGCGATGCAGCTCCCCTGTCTTGCTTGCTGGGCACTAAGTTAAGGGGCAGGACGAGGGGGCTGGCTCGTGATGGGCGCTCGTGGCCTCGCTGGCACGCCACCTTTGCCGCACGCTGGGCAGTATGCCCATGCTGTGCCTGCTGGGGGCTGCCTGGGCATGCCTCCCGTGCAAGGGTCTGTGCGACCGGCTCCCCTGGCTCGTTCGCTGGGCACTTAGTCGAGGGACAGGGACGAGGCGGCTGGCTCGCGATTGGCACCTGTGGCCTGGCTGGCGCGCCCACCTCTGCTGCACGCTGGGCTCTTGGCCCATGCCATGCCTGCTGTGGCCTGCCTGGGCATGCCTTCCGTGCCCAGGGTCCGTGCGACACGGCTCCCCTGGCTTGCTCGCATTGCACTAAGTCGAGGGACAGGGGCGAGGGGGCTGGCTCGCGATGGGCGCCTGTGGCCTGGCTGGTGTGCCCTCCTCTGCCGCACGCTTGTCACTTGGCCCATTCTGTGCCTGCTGGGGCTGCCTGGGCATGCCTACCATGCCCAGAGTCCATGTGACGTGGCTCCCCTGGCTCGCTCACTGGGCACTAAGTTGAGGGACAGGGACGAGGGGTCTGGCTCGTGATGGGCGCCTGTGGCCTCGCTGGCGCGCCCACCGCTGCCGCACACAGGGCACTGGCCCATGCCGTACCTGCTGGGGGATGCCGGGGCATGCCTCCCGTGCCCAGGGTCCGTGCGACGTGGCTCCCCTGGCTAGCTCGCTGGGCACTTAGTCGAGGGACAGGGACGAGGGGGCTGGCTGGCGATGGGCGCGTGTGGCCTGGCTGGCACGCCCACCGCTGCCGCACGCTGGGCACTTGGCCCATGCCGTGCCTGCTGGGGGCCGCCTGGGCATTTCTCCCGTGCCCAGGGTCCATGCGACGCGGCTCCCCTGGCTCGCTCGCTGGGCACTTAGTCGAGGGACAGGAATGACGGGGTTGGCTCGCGATGGGCTCCTGTGGCCCGGCTGGAGCGCCCTCCTCTGCCGCACGCTGGGCACTTGGCCCATTCCGTGCCTACTTGGGGTTGCCTGGGCATGCCTCCCAAGCCCAGAGTCTGTGCGACGTGGCTCCCCTGGCTCGCTCGCTGGGCACTAAGTTAAGGGACAGGGACGAGGGGTTTGGCTCGTGATGGGCGCCTGTGGCCTAGCTGGCGCGCCCATCGCTGCCGCACGTGGGGCACTTGGCCCATGCCGTCCCTGGTAGGGGCTGCCGGGGCATGCCTCCCGTGCCCAGGGTCCATGCAACATGGCTTCCCTGGCTCACTCGCTGGGCACTTAGTCGAGGGGCCGGGACGAGGGGACTGGCTCGCGATGGGCAATGTGGCCTGGCTGGTGCGCCCACCACTGCCGCACGCTGGGC
>JAJFZO010000086.1:0-17500 GCA_021397835.1 Moringa oleifera
GGCACTAAGTCGAGGGACAGGGATGAGGGGGCTTGCTCCTGATGGGCGCCCGTGGCCTCGTTGGCGCGCCCACCGCTGCAGCATGCTGGGCACTTGCCCCATGCCGTGCCTGCTGGGGGCTGACTGGGCATGCCTCCTGTGGCTAGGGTCTATGCGACGTAGCTCCCCTGGCTCACTCGCTGGGCACTTACTCGAGGGACAGGGACGAGGGGGCTGGCTCGTGATGGGTGCCTGTGGACTGGCTGGCGTGCCCTCCTCTGCGGCACGCTGGGCACTTGGCCCATGCCGTGCCTGCTGGGGGCTGACTGGGCATGCCTCCCGTGCCCAGGATCCATGCGACATGGCTCCGCTGGCTCGCTCGCTGGGCACTTGGTCGACGGACAGGGACGAGGGGGCCGGCTCATGATGGGCGCCTGTGGCCTGGCTGTCACGCCCTCCTCTGCCGCACGCTGGGCACTAAGTCAGGGGACAGGGACAAGGGGGCTGGCTCGTGATGGGCACCTGTGGCCTCGCTGGCGCCCCCACCGCTGCCGCACGCTCGGCACTTGGCCCATGCTGTGCCTGCTGGGGGCTTCCTGGGCCTGCCTCCCGTGCCCAGCTTCTGTGCGATGCGGCTCCCCTGGCTCGTTCGCTGGGCACTTAGTTGAGGGACAGGGACGAGGGGGCTGGCTCGCAATGGGCACCTGTGGTCTGGCTGGCGCGACCAACTCTGCCGCATGCTTGGCACTTGGCCCATGCCTCGCCTGCTGGGGGCTGCCGGGGCAAGCCCCGTGTGCCTAGGATCCATGCGACGCGGCTCCCCTGGCTCGCACGCTGGGCACTTAGTCGAGCGACAGGGACTTGGGGGCTGGCTCGTGATGGGCGCCTGGTTCCTGCCTGGCGTGCCCTCCTCTGCTGCACGCTGGGCACTTGGCCCATACCGTGCCTGCTGGGGGCTGCCTGGGCATGCCTCCTGTGCCCAGAGTCCATGTGACGCTGCTCTCCTGAAACACTCACGGGCCACTAAGTCGAGGGAATGGGACGAGGGGGATGGCTCGTGATGGGCGCCCGAGGCCTCGCTGGCGCGCCCACCTTTGCCGCATGCTGGGCACTTGGCCCATGCCGTGCCTGCTGGGGGCTCACTGCGCATGCCTCCCGTGCCCAGGGTCCGTGCGACGCGGCTCCCCTGGCTCGCTGGCTGGGCACTTAGTCGATGGAAAGGGACGAGTGGGCTGGCTCGGGATGGGCGCCTGTGGCCTGGCTGGCGCGCCCTCATCTGCCGCACACTGGGCACTTGGCCCATGCCGTGCCTACTGGGGGCTGACTGGGCATACCTCTCATGCACAGGGTCCGTGCGACGCGGCTCACCTGGCTCGCTTGCTGGTTACGTAGTTGAGGGACAGGGACGAGGGGGCTGGCTCGTGATGGGAGCCTGTGGCCTGGCTGGCGCGCCCTCCTCTGCCGCACGCTGTGCCCTTGGCCTATGCCGTGCCTGCTGGGGGCTGCCTGGGCATGCCTCTCGTGCCCAGAGTCCATGCGACGTGGCTCCCCTGGCTCGCTCACGGGGCACTAAGTCGAGGGAATGGGACGAGGGGGCTGGCTCGTGATGGGCGCCCGAGGCCTCACTGGCGCGCCCACCTTTGCCGCACGCTGGGCACATGGCCCATGCCATGCCTGCTGGGGGCTGACTGGGCATGCCTCCCATGCCAAGGGTCCGTGCGTCACGGCTCCCCTGGCTCGCTGGCTGGGCACTTAGTCGAGGGACAGGGACGAGGGGGCTGGCTCGTGATGGGCGCCTGTGGCCTTGCTGGCACGCCCTCCTCTGCCACACGCTGGGCACTTGGCCCATGCCATGCCTGCTGGTGGCTGACTGGGCATGCCTCTCATGCCCAGGGTCCATGCGACACAGCTCCCCTTGTTCACTCGCTGGGCACTTAGTCGAGGGACAGCGACGAGGGGGCTTGCTCGTGATGGGCGCCTGTGGCCTGGCTGGCGCACCCTCCTCTGCCGCACGCTGGGCACTTGGCCAATGCCGTGCCTGCTGGGGCTGCCTGGGCATGCCCCCTGTGCCGAGGGTCCATGCGACGCGGCTCCCCTGGCTCGCTGGCTGGGCACTTAGTCGAGGGACAGGGATGAGGGGGCTAGCTAGTGGTGGGTGCCTGTTGCCTGGCTGGCACGCCCTCCTCTGCCAAACGCTGGGCACTTGGCCCATGCCGTGCCTGCTGGGGCTGCCTGGGCATGCCTCCCGTGCCAAGAGTCTATGCGACGTGGCTCCCCTGGCTAGCTCACAGGGCACTAAGTCGATTGAAAGGGACGAGGGGGCTGGCTCGTAATGGGCGCCCGTGGCCTCGCTGGCGCGACCACCGCTGCCGCACGCTGGGCACTTCGCCCATGCCATGCCTGCTGGGGGCTGCCTGGGCTTGCCTCCAATGCCCAGGGTCTGTGCAATGCGGCTCCCCTGGCTCGTTCGCTGGGCACTTAGTCGAGGGACAGGGACAAGGGGGCTGGCTCACGATGGGCGCCTGTGGCCTGGCTGGCGCGCCCTCCTCTGCCGCACGCTGGGCACTTGGCCCAGGCCGTGCCTGCTGGGGGCTGCCTGGGCAAGCACCCTGTGCCCAGGGTCCATGCGACGCGGCTCCCCTGGCTCGCTCGCTGGGCACTTTGTCGAGGGACAGGGACGAGGAGGCTGGCTCGTGATGGGCCCCTGTTGCCTGGCTGGCGCACCCTCCTCTGCCACACGCTGGGCACTTGGCCCATGCTGTGCCTCCTGGGGGCCTCCTGGGCATGCCTCCCGTGCCCAGAGTCCATGTGACGCGGCTCACCTGAAATGCTCATGGGGCACTAAGTCGAGGGACAGGGATGAGGGGGCTTGCTTGTGATGGGCGCCCGTGGCCTCGCTGGCGCGCCCTCATCTGCCACATACTGGGCACTTTGCCCATGCTGTGCCTACTGGGCACTGAGTCGAGGGACAGGGATGAGGGGCCTGGCTCGTGATTGGCACCCCAGGCCTTGCTGGCGCGCCCACCTTTGCCGCACGCTGGGCACTTGGCCCATGCCATCCCTGTTGGGGGCTGACTGGACATGCCTCCCATACCAAGAGTCCATGTGACGCGGCTCCTCTGGCTTGTTCACGAATCACAAAGCCGAGGGATAGGGTCGAGGGGGCTGGCTCGTGATGGGCGCCTGTGGCCTCGCTTGCGCGCCTTCCTCTGCCACACGCTGGGCACTTGGCCTATGCCGTGCCTGCTGGGGGCTGCCTGGGCATGCCTCCCGTGCCCAGAGTCCATGCGACGAGGCTCCCCTGGCTCGCTCACGGGGCACTAAGTCGAGGGACAGGGATGAGGGGGCTGGCTCGTGAAAGGCGCCTGTGGCATCGCTGGCGCACCCTACTCTGCCGCACACTGGCCACTTGGCCTATGCCATGCCTGCTGGGGGCTGCCTGGGCATGCCTCTCATGCCCAGAGTCCATGCGACGCGGCTCCCCTGGCTGGCTCACGGGGCACAAAGTCGAGGGAATGGGACGAGGGGGCTGGCTCGTGATGGGCGCCCGAGGCCTCGCTGGCGCGCCCACCTTTGCCGCACGCTGGGCACTTGGCCCATGCCGTGCCTGCTGGGGGCTCACTGGGCATGCCTCCCGTGCCCAGGGTCCATGCGACGCGGCTCCCCTGGCTCACTGGCTGGGCATTTAGTCGAGGGAAAGGGACGAGTGGGCTGGCTCGGGATGGGCGCCTGTGGCCTGGCTGGCGCGCCCTCATCTGCCGCACACTGGGCACTTGGCCCATGCTGTGCCTACTGGGGGCTGACTGGGCATACCTCTCATGCCCAGGGTCTGTGCGACGCGGCTCCCCTGGCTCGCTCGCTGGTTACGTAGTTGAGGGACAGGGACGAGGGGGCTGGCTCGTGATGGGCGCCTGTGGCCGGGCTGGCGCGCCCTCCTCTGCCGCACGCTGTTCCCTTGGCCCATGCCGTGCCTGCGGGGGGCTGCCTGGGCATTCCTCGGTGCCCAGGGCCCATGCGACGCGGCTCCCCTGGCTCGCTCGCTGGGCACTGAGTTGAGGGACAGGGACGACGGGCCTTGCTCGTGATTGGCACCCGAGGCCTTGCTGGCGTGCCCACCTTTGCCGCACGCTGGGCACTTGGCCCATGCCGTGCCTGCTGGGGGCTGACTGGGCATGCCTCCCGTGCCCAGAGTCCATGTGACGCGGCTCCTCCGGCTTTTTCATGGATCACTAAGCCGAGGGATAGGGACGAGGGGGCTGGCTAGTGATGGGCGCCCGTGGCCTCGCTTGCGCGCCTTCCTCTGCCGCACGCTGGGCACTTGGCCTATGCTGTGCCTGCTGGGGGCCGCCTGGGTATGCCTCCTGTGCCCAGAGTCCATGCGATGCGGCTCCCCTGGCTCGCTCACGGGGCACTAAGTCAAGGGACAGGGTTGAGGGGGCTGCCTCGTGATGAGCGCCTGAGGCCTCGATAGCGCGCCCACCTTTGCCGTACGCTGGGAACTTGGCCCACGCCATGCCTGCTGGGGGCTGACTGGGCAGGAATCCCAACCCAGGGTCTGTGCAACACGGCTCCCCTGGCTCCCTCGCTGGGCACTTAGTCAAGGAACAGGGACAAGGGGGTTGGCTCGCTATGGGCGCCTGTGGCCTGGCTGGCACGCCCACCGCTGCCGCACGCTGGGCACTTGGCCTATGGCGTGCCTGCTGGGGGCTGCCTGGGCACGCCTCCCATGCCCAGAGTCCATGTGACGCGGCTCCCCTGGCTCGCTCACGGGGCACTAAGTCGAGGGACTGGGATGAGGGGGCTGGCTCGTGATGGGCACCCGAGGCCAGGCTGGCGCGCCCACCTTTGCCGCACGCTGGGCACTAGGCCCATGCCGTACCTGCTGGGGGCAGCCGGGGCATGCCTTGTGTGCCCAGAGTCCATCTGACGCGGCTCCCCAGTCACCCTCGCTGGGCACTTAGTCAAGGGACAGCGACGAGGGGGCTGGCTCGCGATGGGCGCCTGTGGCCTGGCTGGCGCGCCCCCCTCAGCAGCACACTTGGCACTTGGCCCATGCTGTGCCTGCTGGGGGCTGCCTGGGCATACCCCCTGTGACCAGAGTCCATGAGACGCGGCTGCTCACTGGGCACTAAGTCGAGGGACAGGGACGAGGGGTCTGCCTCGTGATGGGCGCCTGTGGCCTCGCTGGCGCACCCACCGCCGCCGCATGCTGGGCACTTGGCCTATGCCATGCCTGCTTCGGGCTGCCGGGGCATGATTCCCATGCCAAGAGTCCATGCGATGCGGCTCCCCTGGCTCGCGTGCTGGGCACTTTGTCGAGGGACAGGGACGAAGGGGCTGGCTTGCGATGGGCGCCTGTGGCCTGGCTAGCGCCCTCCTCTGCAGCACGCTGGGCACTTGGCCCAAGCCGTACCTGCTGGGGGCTGCCGGGGCATCCCTTCAATGCCAAGGTTCCTTGCGACGCGGCTGTCCTGGCTCACTCGCTGGGCACTTAGTCGAGGGACAGGAACGAGGGGGCTGGCTCGCGATGGGCGCCTGTGGACTCGCTGGCACGCCCACCGCTGCCTCACGGTGGGCACTTGGCCCATGCCATGCCTGCTGGGGGCTACTGGGGCATGCCTCTCATTCCCAGGGTCCCTGCGACACAGCTCCCCTGGCTCCCCTGGCTCGCTCGTGGGGCACTTAGTCGAGGGACAGGGACGAGGGGGCTGGCTCGCGATTGGCGCCTGTGGCCTGGCTGGCGCGCCAACCGCTGCCAAACGCTGGGCACTTGGCCCTTGTAGTACCTGCTGGGGGCTGCCTGGGCATGCCTCCCATGCCCAGGGTCCGTGCCACATGGCTCCCCTGGCTCGCTCTCTGGGCACTTAGTCGAGGGACAGGGACGAGGGGGCTGGCTCGCGATGGGAGCCTGTGGCCTGGCTAGCGCCCTCCTCTGCGGCACGTTGGGCACTTGGCCCAAGCCGTGCCTGCTGGGGGCTGCCGGGGCATCCCTCCCATGCCAAGGTTCCTTGCGACGCGGCTGTCCTGGCTTGCTCGCTGGGCACTTAGTCGAGGGACTGGAACGAGGGGGCTGGCTCGCGATGGGCGCCTGTGGACTCGCTGGCACGCCCACTGCTGCCTCATGCTGGGAACTTGGCCCATGCCGTGCCTGCTGGGGGCTACTGGGGCATGCCTCCTGTGACCAGGGTCCCTGTGACGCAGCTCCCCTGGCTCACTCGCTGGGCACTTAGTCGAGGGACAGGGACGAGGGGGCTGGCTCGCGATTGGCGCCTGTGGCCTGGCTGGCGCGCCCACCGCTGCTGAACGCTGGGCACTTGGCCCTTGCAGTACCTGCTGGGGGCTGCCTGGGCATGACTCCTGTGCCCAGGGTCCATGCCACATGGCTCCCCTGGCTCGCTCACTGGGCACTTAGTGGAGGGACAGGGATGAGGGGGCTGGCTCGCGATGGGCGCCTGTGGCCTGGCTAGCACGCCCACCACTTCCGCACGCTGGGCACTTGGCCCTTGACGTGCCTGCTGTGGGCTGCCGGGGCATGCCACCCATGCCCAGAGTCCATGTGACGCGGCTCCCCTGGCTCGCTCACGGGGCACTAAGTTGAGGGACTGGGACGAGGGGGCTGGCTCGTGATGGGCACCCGAGGCCAGGCTGGTGCACCCACCTTTGCCGCACGCTGGGCACTAGGCCCATGCCGTGCCTGCAGGGGGCTGACTGGGCATGCCTCCCTTGCCCAGGGTCCCTGCGACGCGGCTACCCTGGCTCGCTCGCTGGGCACTTAGTCGAGGGACAGGGAGGAGGTGCCTGCCTCGGGATGGGCGCCTGTGGGCTGGCTGGCGCGCCCTCCTCTGCCGCACGCTGGGCACTTGGCCCATCCCATACCTGCTGGGGGCTGACTGGGAATGCCACTCGTGCCATGGGTCCGTGCGACTCGGCTCCCCTGGCTCGCTCGCTGGGCACGTAGTTGAGGGACAGGGACGAGGGGGCTGGCTCGTGATGGGCGCCTGTGGCCTGGCTGGCGCGCCCTCCTCTGTGGCACGCTGGGCCCTTGGCCCATTCTGTGCCTGCGGGGGGCTGCCTGGGCATGCCCCGGTGCACAGGGTACATGTAACGCGGCTCTCCTGGCTCGCTCGCTGGGAACTTAGTTGAGGGACAGGGAGGAGGGGGCTGGCTCGGGATGGGCGCCTGTGGCCAGGCTGGCGCGCCCTCCTCTGCCGCACGCTGGGCACTTGGCCCATCCTGTACCTGCTGGGGGCGGACTGGGCATGCCTCCCGTGCCACGGGTCCGTGCGACGCGGCTCCCATGGCTCGCTTGCTGGGCACTTAGTTGACGGACAGAGACGAGGGGGCTGGCTCATGATGGGCGCCTGTGGCCTGGCTGGCGTGCCCACCTTTGCCATACACTGGGCACCTGGCCCATGCCGTGCTTGCTGGGGGCTGACTGGCCAGGAATCTCATGCCCAGGGACTGTGTAACGCGGCTACCCTGGCTCGCTCGCTGGGCACTTAGTCGAGGGACAGGGACGAGGGGGCTGGCTCGCGATGGGCGCCTGTGGCCTGGCTGGTGCGCCCACCGCTGCCGCACGCTGGGCCCTTGGCCCATGCCGTGCCTACTGGGGGCTGACTAGGCATGCCTCCCGTGCCCAGAGTCTGTGCGACGAGGCTACCCTGGCTCGCTCGCTGGGCACTTAGATGAGGGACAGGGACGAGGAGGCTGGTTCATGATGGGCGCCTGTGGCCTCGCTGGTGCGCCCTCCTCTGCCACACGCTGGGCACGTGGCCCAAGCCGTGCCTGCTGGGGGCTGTCTTGGCAAGCCTACCTTGCCCAGAGTCCATGTAACGCGGCTCCCCTGGCTCGCTCACGGGGCACTATGTCGAGGGTCAGGGACGAGGGGGCTGGCTCATGATGGGCGCCCGTGGCCTTGAGGTCGCGCCCACCGATGCTGCACGCTGGGCGCTTGGCCCATTCAGTGCCTGCTGGGGGTTTCCTGGGCATGCCTTACGTGCCCAGGGTCTGTGCAATGCGGCTCCCCTGGCTCGTTCACTGGGCACTTAGTCGAGGGACAGGGACGAGGGGGCTTGCTCGCGATGGGCGCCTGCGGCCTGGCTGGCGCGCCCTCCTCTGCCACACGCTGGGCACTTGGCCCATGCCATGCCTTCTGGGGGCTACCTGGGCAAGCCCCCTGTTCCCAGGGTCCGTGTGACACGGCTCCTCTTCCTCGCTCGCTGGGCACTTAGTCGAGGGACAGGGATGAGGGGGCTGGCTCGTGATGGGCGCCTGTTCCCTGGCTGTCGCGCCCTCCTCTGCCGCACGCTGGGCACTTGGCCCATGCCGTGCCTGCTGGTGGCTTCCAGGGCACGCCTCCCGTGCCAAGAGTCCATGTGACACTGCTCCTCTGACTCGCTCACGGGGCACTAACTCGAGGGACATGGACGAGGGGGCTGGCTCGAGATGGGCGCCCGTGGCCTCGCTGGCGTGCCCACCGCTGCTGCACGCTGGGCACTTGGCCCATGCCATGCCTGCTGGGGGCTGCCAGGGCATGCCTCCAGTACCCAGGGTCCATGCGACGTGGCTCCCCTGGCTCGCTCGCAGGGCACTTAATCGAGGGACAGGGACGAAAGGGCTGGCTCGCGATGGGCGCCTGTGGCCTTGCTAGCGCCCTCCTCTGCAGCACGCTGGGCACTTGGCCCAAGCTGTGCCTGCTGGGGGCTGCCGGCGCATCCCTCCCAAACCCTGGTTCCTTCCGACGCGGCTGTCCTGGCTCGCTCGCTGGGAACTTAGTCGAGGGACAGGAACGAGGGGGCTGGCTCGCGATGGGCGCCTGTGGCCTCACTGGCACGCCCACCGCTGCCTCACGCTGGGCACTTGGCCCATGCCGTGCCTGCTGGGGGCTTCTTGGGCATGCCCCCTGTGCCACGTGTCTGTGCGATGCAGCTCCCCTGGCTCGTTCGCTGGGCACTTATTCGAGGGACAGGGACAAGGGCGCTGGCTCACGATGGGCGCCTGTGGCCTCGCTGGCACGCCCACCGCTGCCGCACCCTCGGCACTTGGCCTATGCCATGCCTGCTGGGGGCTGCCGGGCATGCCTCCCATTCCTAGCGTCCATGTGACACGGCTCCCCTGGCTCGCTCGCTGGGAACTTATTCGAGCGACAGGGACGAGGGGGCTGGCTCACGATGGGCGCCTGTGGCCTCGCTGGAACGCCCACCGTTGCCGCACGCTGGGCACTTGGCCCATGCCGTGCCTGCTGGGGGCAGCCGGGGCATGCCTCGTGGGCCCAGGGTCTAACCGACGCGGCTCTCCAGGCTCCCTCGCTGGGCACTTAGTCGAGGGACAGGGACGAGGGGGCTGGCTCGTGATGGGCGCCTGTGGCCTGGCTGGCGCGCCCTCCTCTGCAGCACACTTGGCACTTGGCCCATGCTGTGCCTGCTGGGGGCTGCCTGGGCATACCCCTTGTGACCAGAGTCCATGAGACGCGGCTGCTCACTGGGCACTAAGTCGAGGGACAGGGACGAGGGGTCTGCCTCGTGATGGGCGCCTGTGGCCTCGCTGGCGCACTCACCGCCGCCGCACGCTGGGCACTTGGCCTATGCCGTGCCTGCTTCGGGCTGCCGGGGCATGATTCCCGTGCCAAGAGTCCATGCGACGCGGCTCCCCTGGCTCGCCTGCTGGGCACTTAGTCGAGGGACAGGGACGAAGGGGCTGGCTCGCGATGGGCGCCCGCGGCCTGGCTGGCGCGCCCACCGCTGCCGCATGCTGGGCGAGCAGCCCATGTCATGCCTGCTGGGGGCTGCCTGGGCATGCCACCCATGCCCAGGGTTCATGCGATCCGGCCCCCCTGGCTCGCTCGCTGGGAACTTAGTCGAGGGGCAGGGACGAGGGGGCATGCTGGCGATGGGCGCCCGCGGCCTGGCTGGCGTGCCCACCGCCGCCATACGCTGGCCGAGCAGCCCATGCCGTGCCTGCTGCCGGCTGTCTGGGCGTGCCACCCGTGCCAAGGGTCCATGCGACGCGGCACCCCTGGCTCGCATGCTGGGCAGTGAGTCGAGGGGCAGGGACGAGGGGGCTGGCTCGCGATTGGCGCCCGCGGCCTGGCTGGCGGGCCCACCGTTGCCGCATGCTGGCCGAGCAGCCAATGCCGTGACTGCTGGGGGCTGCCTGGGCTTGCCATTCATGCCCAGGGTCCGTGCGATGTTGCCACCCTGGCTCACTCGCTGGGCACTTAGTCGAGGGACAGGGACGTGGGGGCTGGCTCGCGGCCTGGCTGGTGCGCCCATCGCTGCTGCACGCTGGGCGAGCAACCCATGCCGTGCCTGCTGGGGGCTTCCTGGGCATGCCACCCATGCCCAGGGTCCGTGTGATGTGGCCCCCCTGGCTCGCTCGCCGGGCACTTAGTCGAGGGGCAGGGACGAGGGGGCTGGCTCGCGAGGGGCGCCCGCGGGCTGGCTGGCGCGCCAACTGCTGCCGCACGCTGGGCGAGCAGCCTATGCTGTGCCGGCTGGGGGCTGCCTGGGCGTGCCACACGTGCCAAGGGTCCGCACAACGTGGCACTCCTGGCTCACTCGCTGGGCAGTTAGTCGAGGGGCAGGGACGAGGGGGCTGGCTCGCGATGGGTGCCCGCGGCCTGGCTTGTGCGCCCACCGCTGCCGCACGCTGGCCGAGCAGCCCATGCCGTGCCTGCTGGGGGCTGCCTGGGCGTGCCACATGTGCCAAGGGTCCGCGCGACACGGCACCCCTGTCTCACTCGCTGGGCAGTCAGTCGAGGGGCAGGGACGTGGGGGCTGGCTCGCGATGGGCGCCCGCGGCCTGGCTGGCGCGCCCACTGCTGCCGCACGCTGGCCGAGCAGCCCATGCCGTGCCTGCTGGGGGCTGCCTGGGCATGCCTCTCGTGCCCAGGGTCCGTGCGACATGGCCACCCTGGCTCGCTCGCCTGGTACTTAGTCGAGGGGCAGGGACGAGGGGGCAGGCTCGCGATGGGCGCGCGCGGCCTGGTTGGCCCGTCCATCGCTGCCGCACGCTGGGAGAGAAGCCCATGTCGTGCCCGCTGGGGGCTGCCTGGGCGTGCCACCCATGCCCAGGGTCCGTGCGACGCGGCCCCCATGGCTCACTCGCTGGGAACTTAGTCGAGGGGCAGGGACGAGGGGGCAGGCTCGTGCCCAGGGTCCGTGCGACATGGCCACCCTGGCTCGCTCGCCGGGTACTTAGTCGAGGGGCAGGGACGAGGGGGCTGGCTCGCGATGGGCGCCCGCGGCCTGGCTGGCGCGCCCACTGCTGCCGCATGCTGGGCGAGCAGCCCACGCCGTGCCTGCTGGGGGCTTCCTGGGCATGCCAACCATCCCCTGTGTCCATTCGACATGGCTCCCCTGGCTCGCAAGCTGGGCAGTCAGTCGAGGGGTAGGGACGAAGGGGCTGGCTCGCGATGGGCGCCGGCGGCCTGGCTGGCTCGCGATGGGCGCCGGCGGCCTGGCTGGCGGGCCAACCGCTGCCGCGCTCTGGGCGAGCAGCTCAGGCCGTGCCTGCTGGGGGCTTCCTGGGTGTGCCACCCATGCCCAGGGTCCATGCGATGCAGCACCTCTGGCTCGCACGGTGGGCAGTCAGTCGAGGGGCAGGGACAAGGGGGCTGGCTGCGCGCCCATCGCTGCCGCGCACTGGGTGAGCAGCCCATGCCGTGCCTGCTGGGCATGCCACCAGTGCCCCGCATCCATACGATGCAGCACCCCTGGCTCACACGCTGGGAAGTCCGTCGAGGGGCAGGGACTTGGAGGCTGGCTCGTGATGGGCGCCCGCGGCCTAGCTGCGCGCCCACCGCTGCCACGCACTGGGTGAGCATCCCATGCCGTGCCTGCTGGGGGCTTCCTGGGCATGCCACCCATGCCCGGGGTCCGTAAGACGCAGCACCCCTGGCTCACACGCTGGGAAGTCAGTCGAGGGGCAGGGACGTGGGGGCTGGCTCGCGATGGGCGCCCGCGGCCTGGCTGGTGCGCCCACTGCAGCCGCACGCTGGGCGAGCATCCCATGCCGTGCCTGCTGGGGGCTGCCTGGGTGTGCAACGTGTGCCCAGGGTCCGGGTGATACGGCCCCCCTGGCTCCCTCACTGGGCACTTAGTCGAGCAACAGGGACGTGGGGGCTGGCTCGCGATGGGCGCCCACGGCCTGGCTGGCACGCCCATCGCTGCCACGCACTGGGTGAGCAGCCCATGCTGTGCCTGCTGGGGGCTACCTGGGAATGCTACCCGTGCCCAGGGCCTGTGCGACGCGGCACGCCTGGCTCGCACGCTGGGCAGCGAGTCGAGGGGCAGGGACGAGGGGGCTGGCTCACGATGGGCGCACGCGGCCTGGCAGGCACACCCACCGCTGCTGCACGCTTGGCGAGCAGCCCATGCCGCGCCTGCTGGGGGCTGCCTGGGTGTGACTCCCGTGCCCAGGGTCCGTGCGACACGGCTGCCCTGGCTCGCACGGTGGGCAGTCAGTCGAGGGGCAGGGATGAGGGGGCTGGCTCGCGATGGGCGCCCGCGGCCTGGCTGGCGCGCACACCGCTGCCGCACGCTGGGCGAGCAGCCCATGTCATGCCTGCTGGGGGCTGCCTGGGTGTGCCACCCATGCCCAGGGTTCATGCGACGCGGCCCCCCCAGCTCGCTCGCTGGGCACTTAGTCGAGGGGCAGGGACTTGGGGGCTGGCTCGTGATGTGCGCCCGCGGCCTGGCTGTGCGCCCACCGCTGCCACGCACTGGGTGAGCAGCCCATGCCGTGCCTGCTGGGGGCTACCTGGGCATGCTACCCGTGTGCAGGGTCTGTGCGACGGGGCACCCCTGGCTCGCACGCTGGGCAGCGAGTCGAGGGGCAGGGATGAGGCGGCTGGCTCGCGATGGGCGCCCGCGGCCTGGCAGGCACACCCACCGCTGCCACACGCTGGGCGAGCAGCCCATGCCGTGCCTGCTGGGGTCTGCCTGGGTGTGCTTCCTGTGCCCAGTGTCCGTGTGACGTGGCTACCCTGGCTCGCACGCTGGGCAGTCAGTCGAGGGGCAGGGACGAGGGGGCTGGCTCGTGATGGGCGCCCGCGGCCTGGCTGGCGCGCCCACCGCTGCCGCACGCTGGGCGAGCAGCCCATGTCATGCCTGCTGGGGGCTGCCTGGGCATGCCACCCATGCCCAGGGTTCGTGCGACGCTGCCTCCCTGGCACGCTTGCTGGGCACTTAGTCGAGGGGCAGGGACGAGGGGGCAGGCTCGCGATACGCACCTGCGGCCTGGCTGGCATGCCCACCGCTGCCGCACGTTGGGCGAGCAGCGCACGCCGTGCCTGCTGGGGGCTGCCGGGGCATGCGTCCCATGCCAAGAGTCTGTGCGACACGGCACCCCTTGCTCGCACGCTGGGCAGTCAGTCGAGGGGCAGGGACAAGGGGGCTAGCTCGCGATGGCCAGCCAGGCCGCTGGCGCGCCACCCGCTGTCGCACGCTGGGCGAGCAGCCTATGCTGTGCCTGCTGGGGGCTGCCTGGGCGTGCCACACGTGCCAAGGGTCCGCGTGACGCAGCACCCCTGGCTCACTCGCTGGGCAGTCAGTCGAGGGGCAGGGACGAGGGGGCTGGCTCGCGATGGGCGCCCGCGGCCTGGCTGGCGCGCCCACCGCTGCCGCACGCTGGCCGAGCAGCCCATGCCATGCCTGCTGGGGGCTGCCTGGGTGTGCCACCCATGCCAAGGGTCCGTGCAATGCGGCGCCCCTGGCTCGCACGCTGGGCAGTGAGTCGATGGGCAGGGACGAAGGGGCTAGATCGCGATGGGCGCCCGCGGCCTGGCTGGCCGGCCCACCGCTGCCGCACGCTGGCCAAACAGCCCATGCCGTGCCTGCTGGGGGCTGCCTGGCTGTGCCAATAGTGCCCAGCGTCCGTGCGACGTGGCCACCCTGGCTCGCTCGCCGGGTACTTAGTCGAGGGACAGGGACGTGGGGGCTGTCTAGCGATGGGCGCCCGCGGCCTGGCTGGTGCGCCCACCGCTGTCGCACGCTGGGCGAGCAGCTCATGTCTTGCCTGCTGGGGGCTGCCTGGGCGTGCCACTCGTTCCAAGGGTCTGTGCGACGCGGCTCCCCTGGCTCGCACGCTGGGCAGTCAGTCGAGGGACAGGGACGTGGGGGCTGGCTCGCGCTTGGCGCCCGCGGCCTGGCTGGCGCGCCAACCGCTGCCGCACTCTGGGCGAGCAGCTCAGGCTGTGCCTGCTGGGGGCTTCCTGGGTGTGCCACCCATGCCCAGGGTCCATGCGATGCGGCACCCCTGGCTCGCACGGTGGGCAGTCAGTCGAGGGGCAGGGACAAGGGGGCTGGCTGCGCGCCCACCGCTGCCGCGCACTGGGTGAGCAGCCCATGCCATGCCTGCTGGGCGTGCCACCAGTGCCCGGCGTCCATACGATGCAGCACCCCTGGCTCACACGCTGGGAAGTCAGTCGAGGGGCAGGGACTTGGGGGCTGGCTCGCGATGGGCGCCCGCGGCCTGGCTGCGCGCCCACCGCTGCCACGCACTGGGTAAGCAGCCCATGCCGTGCCTGCTGGGGGCATCCTGGGCATGCCACCGGTGCCCGGGGTCCGTAAGATGCAGCACCCCTGGCCCACACGCTGGGAAGTCAGTCGAGGGGCAGGGACGTGGGGGCTGGCTCGCGATGGGCGCCCGCGGCCTGGCTGGCGCGCCCACTGCTGCCGCACGCTGGGTGAGCAGCCCATGCTGTGCCTGCTGGGGGCTGCCTTGGCGTGCCACCCGTGCCCAGTGTCCGTGCGTTGTGGCCCCCCTGGCTCGCACGCTGGGCACTTAATCGAGGGACAGGGATGTGGGGGCTGGGTCGCGATGGGCGCCCGCGGCCTGGCTGGCGCGCCCACCGCTGCCCCACGCTGGGCGAGCAGCCTATGCCATGCCTGCTGGGGGCTGCCTGGGTGTGCAACACGTGCCAAGGGTCCATGCGACGCGGCACGCCTGGCTCGGTCACCTGGCAGTCAGTCGAGGGGTAGGACGAGGGGGGTGCCTCGCGATAGGCGCCCGCGGCCTGGCTGGCGCGCCCACCGCTGCCGCACGCTGGGCGAGCAGCCCATGTCATGCCTTCTGGGGGCTGCCTGGGCGTGCCACCCATGCCCAGGGTTCGTGCGACGCGGCCCCCCTGGCTCGCTCGCTGGGCACTTAGTCGAGGGGCAGGGACGAGGGGGCAGGCTCGCGATAGGCGCCCGTGGCCTGGCTGGCGCGCCCACCGCTGCCGCACGTTTGGCGAGCAGCCCACGCCGTGCCTGCTGGGGGCTGCCGGGGCATGCCTCCCTTGCCAAGAGTCCTTGCGACGCAGCACCCCTGGCTCGCTCGCTGGGCACTTAGTCGAGGGACAGGGCCGAGGGGGCTGCTGGGGCATGCCTTCCAAGCCCAGGGTCCATGCGACGTGGCTCCCCTGGCTCGCTCGCTGGGCACTATGTCGAGGGACAGGTACGAGAGGGCTGGCTCCAGATGGGCGTCCGTGGCCTGGCTGGCGCGCCAACCTCAACCGCACGCTGGGCACTTGGCCCATGCCGTGCCTGCTGGGGGCTGCCGGGGCATGCCTTCCATGCCCAGGGTCCATGCGACATGGCTCCCCTGGCTCTCTCGCTGGGAACTTAGTCGAGGGACAGGGACCAGGGGGCTGGCTCGCGGGGGCAGCCCGTGGCCTTCCTGGTGCGCCCAACGCTGCCGCACGCTGGGCACTTGTCCCATGCCGTGCCTGCCTGGGCATGCCTCCCATGCCCAGGGTCCGTGTGACGCGGCTCCCCTGGCTCGCTCGCTGGGCACTTAGTTGAGGGACAGGGACGAGGGGGCTGGCTCTCGATGGCCCTGTGGCCTGGCTGGGGCGCAAACCTCTACCGCACGCTGGGCACTTGGCCCAAGCCGTGCCTGCTGGGGGCTGCTGGGGCATGCCTCCCGTGCCCAGGTTCCATGGGATGCGGCACACTGGCTCGCTCGCTGGGCACTAAGTCGAGGGACAGGAACGAGGGGGCTGGCTCGCGATGGGCGCCCGTGGCCCTGCTGGCGCGCCCACCTCTACCGCATGCTGGGCACTTGGCCCATGCCGTGCCTGCTGGGGGCTGCCGGGGCATGCCTTCCATGCCCAGGGTCCATACGACGCGGCTCCCCTGGCTCGCTTGCTGGGAACTTAGCCGAGGGACAGGGACCAGGGGTCTGGCTCGCTGGGGGAGCCCGTGGCCTGCCTGGTGCACCCACTGCTGCCACACGCTGGGCACTTGTCCCATGCCGTGCCTGCTGGGGGCTGCCTGGGAATGCCTTCCATGCCTAGGGTCTGTGTGACGCGGCTCCCCTGGCTCGCTCGCTGGGCACTTAGTCGAGGGACAGGGACGAGGGGGCTGGCTCGCGATGGCCCTGTGGCCTGGCTGGGGCGCAAACCTCTACCGCACGCTGGGCACTTGGCCCAAGCCGTGCCTGCTGGGGGCTGCTGGGGCATGCCTCCCGTGCCCAGGTTCCATGCAACGTGGCCCCCCTGGCTCACTCGCTGGGCACTAAGTCGAGGGACAGGAACGAGGGGGCTGGCTCATGATGGGCGCCCGTGGCCTTGCTGGCGCGCCCATCTCTACCGCACGCTGGGCACTTGGCCCATGCCGTGCCTGCTGGGGGCTGCCGGGGCATGCCTTCCACTCACAGGGTCCATGCGACGCGGCTCCCCTGGCTCGCTCGGTGGGAACTTAGTCGAGGGACAGGGACCACGGGGCTGGCTCGCGGTGGGAACCCGCGGCCTGGCTGGTGCGCCCTCCACTGCCACATGCTTGGCGCTTAGCCCATGCTATGCCTGCTGTGGGCTGCCTGGGCATGCCACCCATGCCCAGGATCCATTCTACGCAGCTCCCCTGGCTCACTTGCTGGGCCCTTAGTCGAGGGACAGGGACGAGGGAGCTGGCTCGCCCACCGCTGCCACACGCTGGGCACTTGGCCCATGCCGTGCCTGCTGGGGGCTGCCTGGGAATGCCTCCCATGCCCAGGGTCCATGTGACACGGCTCCTCTGGCTCGCTCATTGGGCACTTAGTCAAGGGACAGGGACGAGGGGGCTGGCTCGCGATGGGCGCCAGTGGCCTGGCTGGCGCGCCCACCGCTGCCGCACGCTGCGCTCTTAGCCCATGCAGTGCCTGCTGGGGGCTGCCTGGGTATGCCTCCCATGCCCAGGGTCCGTGTGACACGGCTCTGCTGGCACGCTCGCTGGGCACTTAGTCGAGGGACAGGGACGAGGGGGCTGGCTCGCGATGGGCGCCTGTGGCCTGGCTGCCGCGCTTTCCTCTGCTGCACGCTGGGCACTTGGCCCATGCCGTGCCTGCTGGGGGCATCCTGGGCATGCCTTCCGTACCTGCTCACGATGGGCACCTGTGGCCTGGCTGGCGCGTCCACCGCTGCCGCACGCTGGGCACTTGGCCCATGCCGTGCCTGCTGGGGGCTGCCTGGGAATGCCTCCCATGCCCAGGGTCCGTGTGACGCGGCTCCTCTGGCTCGCTCATTGGGCACTTAGTCAAGGGACAGGGACGAGGGGGATGG
>JAJFZO010000086.1:25000-32500 GCA_021397835.1 Moringa oleifera
TCCGTCGAGTTATCATGAATCATCAGAGCAACGGGCGAAGGCCGCGTCGACCTTTTATCTAATAAATGCACCCCTTCCAGAAGTCGGGGTTTGTTGCACGTATTAGCTCTAGAATTACTACGGTTATCCGAGTAATAGGTACCATCAAACAAACTATAACTGATTTAATGAGCCATTCACAGTTTAACAGTCTGAATTAGTTCATACTTACACATGCATGGCTTAATCTTTGAGTCAAGCATATGACAACTGGCAGGATCAACCAGGTAGCATCCTTCGAGACACCGCGCCAACTAAGACCGAAGCGTGCCGCAAGGCTTGCTAAGGCCAAAGCTGTCGCAGTCATCGTTCAAAGTCGATGGGACGTGGGAAAAATTATTTTGCTTGGACAGGGAGAGGCCGAGGCCACTCCTGTCGCAATACTTTTTGCACCCGAGGGGACAACCGATCTCTTGTGTGCCAAAGCAGTCGCATGCCAAAGCAAGCCACGCTTGGAGCACGAGGCCCGGCTTAGGTTTCCACCCATGCCCAAGAGGGACATGGTGCAAAGACAACTGACTCGAATCATCAAATTCCATTTGTGAAGGCACGCGACATAAGGTCCCGATGTCACCCACGAAATGCCAACGTATGGCTCGGGGTCGAGCTTGAAGCGACGTGCTAGTTGACAGTTCAATGCGAGAGCATGGAGCCTGCCAACGCATACGACTAGATCACCACTCACACGCCGCACGTACAAATGGGCAGCAACAGCACCAAACGAGCTGCAAGCCGACGAGTGAAAGGCCCATCAATCATGCAGGTCATCGTGTGTCGCCACACCCAAGCCACTAAGCGCGAAATTGTTTCAATTGCAAGAGACAATTCTTCAATGGCAAGGGACCACCGATGAGGCCTTGGCAGCAGGGGTGTCACAATGTGCCCAGGTTGGCCGTGTGGCTCGCTCGTTGCTAACGGTCGACGATCGTGTCGTCGATCGCGTTGCGTAACAAGTCTGCTTCTAGGCAAGCCTAAGCGTTGAGATCCAACCCCGCATCCACCGCCTCGAGGGCCTGCGGCGAAGCACTTCGCATGCTTGAAATCCCCTCAATGATTTGACCCTCACGTAGCATGCATCATCATTACCTTCGCCGCCCACACCATCGAGCTTGTCTAGCCACATCCTAGCTCATTATCCCACAATTATTCTCGCTTTATTGCCCACATTTTTCCCACCGATGAGGCCTTGGCAGCAGGGGTGCCCAGGCTAGCCGTATGGCTCGCTCGTTGCTAATGGCCGACGACTGTGTCGTCGATCGCGCTGCGCAACGAGTTCGCCTAGGCAAGCCTGAGTGTCGGGATCCAACCCCACATCCGCCGCCTCGAGGGCCTGCGACGAAGCACTCCGCATGCTCAAAATCCCCCTAGCGATTTTGCCCTCGCGTAGCATGCATCATCGTTAGCTTCACCGCCCAGACCGTCGAGCTTGTGTAGCCACATCCCAGCTCATTATCCCATGGTTTTTCTCATTTTGTTGCCCACATTTTTCACACCGATGAGGCCTTGGCAGCAGGGGTGTCACGCCTTGCACAGGCTGGCAATGTGGGTCGCTCATTGCTAATGGCCGATGATCGTGTCGTCGATCGCGCTGCGCAACGAGTCCGCCAAGGCAAGCCTGGGCATCGGGATCCAGCCCCACATCCGCCGCCTCGAGAGCCTGCGACGAAGCACTCCGCATGCTCAAAATCCCCCCAGCAATTTGGCCCTCGCGTAGCATGCATCATCGTTAGCTTCGCTGCCCACACCGTCGAATTTGTCTAGCCACATCCCAGCTCATTATCCCACAATTTCTCTCATTTCATTGCCCATGTTTTTTCCACCGATGAGGGCTTGGCAGCAGGGGTGTCACGCCTTGCCCAGGCTGGCCGTTTGGCTTGCTCGTTGCTAACGGCCGACGATCGTGTCGTCGATCGCGCTGCACAACGAGTCCGCCCACAATTTAGTGGATTTCGTTTCCCACGTTTTCCCCACTCCGTTGGCTACTGATCAGGCGTCCCACACTCTTCGGCCGACATCGCCGGCCGCCTGCCTACCGGCGGTGGTGGCCGCCACAGCTACACACCACCGGCTGGATGGGCAAGGCAGCAAGCCGCCCTGCCCATGCCATGCGCGCTGGGTTGCCCAAGCCCAGCGCCTGCCCACGTGGGATGGGCAAGGGGGGAGGCACGCATGGCCTGTTGGCACCCAGCAAGCTAGGTGACTACCTCCCCCCTAAAGAGTCTTAAATGAAATTTCACTCTTGGCAAGAGGAAACATCAATATATCTGAGCCGTCATAATGGGTCTAAAAAATTATTTACTTGGAATTTTGAGCTGAAATTTTGTACGTAAATGGAGAATAATCATATCTACCACCTGAAAGAATTGAAGAATTTTCTGGGCACTAAATTTTTTTTAATGAATTTTCTACAGCCAAAAATTGAAAAAATCATCAAAAATAGACCGTGAGTCGAAATGATCCCAAACTTCAGGGGCAGACTCCTCATGAATTACATGAATTATTTGAGTAATTTTGGAACCAATTCCATGATGAAAATACGGTCAATTCACAACAATTTCACAACTGGGCATTGCGGCTAGCAGGCTGGGGCAGCTGCGCCTCTGCCTGGCCCATGGTGCATGCTGGCTGCCCTGTCCAGCGCACCTCCATCCACCGCATGGCAGCCTCAGGGTCCACCAGAGCCAGGGGCCACGGCCAAGGCCAGCTTGCCCATGAAATCAACGCCCACAGCATGTGCTGAGCCTCACAGCGTGCTCGCGACTGCCTCGCGTGGGGCGCCCATGGCAAGGCTGGCGCCGTGCCTGCTGGCGACTGCTGTGGCACCCCTAGCTCGCACTCTGGGAAGTCAGTCGAGGGGCAAGGACGAGGGGGCTGGCTCGCGATGGGCGCACGTGGCCTGGCTGGCGCGCCCAACGCTGCCGCACGCTGGGCGAGCAGCCCATGCCGTGCCTGCTGGGGGCTGCCTGGGCGTGCCACCCGTGCCCAGGGTCCATGAGACGTGGCCCCCTGGCCCGCTCACTGGGCACTATGTCAAGGGATAGGGACGTGGGGGCTGGCTCGCGATGGGCACCCGCGGCCTGGCTGGCTCACCCACCGCTGCCGCACGCTGGGCGTGCAGCCCATGCCTTGCCTGCTGGGGGCTGCCTGGGCCTGCCACCCGTGCCCGGGGTCAGAGCGATGTGGCACCCCATGCTCGCACGATGGGCAGTCAGTCGAGGGGATGGGACGAGGGGGCTGGCTCGCGATGGGCGCCCGCAGCCTGGCTGGCGCACCCACCGCTGCCACCCGCTGGGCGAGCAGCCCATGCCGTGCCTACTGGGGGCTACCTGGGCGTGCCACATGTGCCCAGGGTTTGTAAGACGCGGCCCCCCTGACTCACTCGCTGGGCATTTAGTCGAGGGACAGGGACGTGGGGGCTAGCTCGCGATGAGCGCCCGCGGCCTGGCTGGCGCACCCAACGCTGCCCCACGCTGGGCGTGCAGCCCATGCCGTGCCTGCTTGGGGCTGCCTGGGCCTGCCACCCGTGCCCAGGTCCCATGCGACGCGGCACCCCTGGCTCCCACGCTGGGCAGTCAGTCGAGTGGCAGGGAGGAGGGGGCTGGCTCGCGATGGGCGCCCGTGGCCTGGCTGGTGCGCCCACCGCTGCCGCATGCTGGGCGAGCAGCCCATGCCGTGCCTGCTGGGGGCTACCTGGGCGTGCCACACGTGCCCAGGGTTTGTAAGACGCGGCCCCCCTGACTTGCTCGCTGGGCACTTAGTCGAGGGACAGGGACATGGGGGCTAGCTCGCGATGGGCGCGCGTGTTCTGCCTGGCGCACCCACCGCTGCCGCACGCTGGGCGTGCAGCCCATGCCGTGCCTGCTTTGGGCTGCCTGGGCGTGCCACCCATGCCCAGGGTCCGTGCGACATGGCACCCCTGGCTCCCACGCTGGGCAGTCAGTCGAGGGGCAGGGAGGAGGGGGCTGGCTCGTGAGGGGCGCCCGCGGCCTGGCTGGCACGCCCACTGCTGCCGCACGCTGGGCGAGCTGCCCATGACGTGCCTGCTGGGGGCTGCCTGGGCGTGCCACCCATGCCCAGGGTCCATGCGACGCGGCATCCCTGGCTCGCACCCTGGGCAGTCTGTCGAGGGGCAGGCACAAGGGGGCTGGCTCGCGATGGGCGCCCGCGGCCTGGCATGCGCGGCCACCGCTGCCGCACGCTGGGCGAGTAGCCCATGCCGTGCCAGCTGGGGGCTGCACAGGCGTCCCACCCATGCCCAGGGTCCATGCGACACGGCACCCCTGGCTCGCACGCTTGGCAGTCAGTCGAGGGGCAGGGACGAGGGCGTTGGCTCGCGATGGGCGCCCGCGGACTGGCTGGCGCACCAACCGCTGCCGCACTCTGGGCGAGCAGCCCATGCCGTAACTGCTGGGGGCTACCCGGCCGTGCCACCCATGCCCAGGGTCAATGCAACGCGGCATCCCTGGCTCGCACCCTGGGCAGTCCGTCGAGGGGCAGGGACAAGGGGGCTGGCTCGCGATGGGCGCCCGCTGCCTGGCTGGCGCGCCAGCCGCTGCCGCACGATGGGCGAGCAGCCCATGCCATGCCTGCTGGGGGCTGCCTGGGTGTGCCATCCGTGCCCAGGGTCCATGCGACGCGGCCCCCCCGGCTCGCTCGCTGGGCACTTAGTCGAGGGACAGGAACGTGGGGGCTAGTTTCCGATGGGCGCCCGTGGCCTGGCTTGCGCGGCCACCGCTGCCGTACGCTGGGCGAGCAGCCCATGCCGTGCCTGCAGGGGGCTGCCTGGGCGTTCCACCCATGCCCAGGGTTCGTGCAACGCGGCACCCCTGGCTCGCACGCTGGGCAGTCAGTCGAGGGGCAGGGACGAGGCGACCGGCTCATGATCGGCGCCCACGGTTTGGCTGGCGCGCCCACCGCTGCCGCACACTGGACTAGCAGCCCATGCCGTGCCAGCTGGGGGCTGCCTAGGCATGCCACCAGTGCCCAGGATCTGTGCGACACGGCCCCCGTGGTTCACTCGCTGGGCACTACGTCGAGGGACAGGGACGCGGGGGCTGGCTCGTGATGGGCACCCGCGGCCTGGCTGGCGCGCACATCGCTGCAGCACACTGGGCGATTAGCCCATGCCGTGCCTGCTGGGGGCTGCCTGGGCATGCCACCCGTGCCCAGGGTCAATGCGACGCAGCCCCCCTGGGTCGCTCGCTGGGCAGTACGTCGAGGGACAGGGACGTGGGGGCTGGATTGCGATGGGCGCCTGCGGCCTGGCTGGCGCACCCACCGCAGCCGCACGCTGGGCCAGCAGCCCATGCTGTGCCTGCTGGGGGCTGCCTGGGAGTACCACCCATGCCCAGGGTCCATGCAACGCGACACCCCTGGCTCGCACACTGGGCAGTAAGTCGAGGGGCAGGGACTCGGGGGCTGGCTCGCGATGGGCTCCCGCGGCCTGGCTGGCGCGCCCACCGCTGAAGCACGCTGGGTGAGACACCCATGCCGTGCCTGCTGGGGGCTGCCTGGGCGTGCCACACATGCCCAGGGTCTGTATGACATGGCCCCCATGGCTCATTCGCTGGGCACTTAGTCGAGGGAAAGGAATGTGGGGGCTAGCTTGCGATGGGCGCCCGCGGCCAGGCTTGCGCGGCCACCGCTGCCGCACGCTGGGCGAGCAGCCCATGCAGTGCCTGCAGGGGGCTGCCTGGGCATGACACCCATGCCAAGGGTCCATGCGACACGGTACCCCTGGCTCGCACGCTGGGCAGTGAGTCGAGGGGCAGGGACGAGGGGGCTGGCTGCCAATGGGCGCCCGCGGCCTGGCTAGCGCGCCCATCGCTGCCGCACGCTGGGTGAGCAGCCCATGCCGTGCCTGCTGGGGGCTGCCTGGGCATGCCACCCGTGCCCAGGGTCCGTGCAACACGGCCCCCCTGGCTCACTCGCTGGGCACTTAGTCGAGGGACAGGGACGAGGGGCCTGGCTCCCAATGGGCGCCCGTGGCCTGGCTGGCGCACCCACCGCAGCCGCACGCTGGGCACTTGGCCCATGCCGTCCATACTGGGGGCTGCCTGGGCATGCCCAGGATCTGTTCGACGCGGCACCCCTGGCTCACTCGTGGGGCACTTAGTCAAGGGACAGGGACGAGGGGGCTGGCTCGCGATGGGCGCCTGTTGCCTGGCTGGCACGCCCTCCTCTGCCGCACGCTTGGCACTTGGCCCATGCCGTGCCTGCTGGGGGCTGCCTGGGCATGCCTCCCATGCCCAGGGTCCATGCGACACGGCTCCCCCAGCTCCCTCGCTGGGCACTTAGTCGAGGGACAGGGACGAGGGGGCTGGCTCACGATGGGTGCCTGTGGCCTGCCTGGCTCGCCCACCGCTGCCGGACGCTGGGCACTTGGCCAATGCAGTGCCTGCTGGGGGCTGCCGGGGCATGCCTCCCGTGCCCATGGTCCATGAGACGCAGCTCCCCTGGCTCGCTCGCTGGGCACTTAGTCGAGGGACAGGGGCGAGAGGGCAGGCTCGCGAAGGGTGCCTGTGGCCTGGCTGGTGCGTCCACCGCTGCCGCACGCTGGGCACTTGGCCCTTGCCGTGCCTGCTGGGGGCTGGCTGGGCATGCCTCCCATGCCCAAGGTCCATGTGACGTGGCTCCCCTGGCTCGCTCGCTAGGCACTACGTCGAGGGACAGGGACGTAGGGCTTGGCTCGCGATCGGCGCCTGCGGCCTGGCTGGCGCGCCCACTGCTGCCACATGCTGGACGAGCAGCCCATGCCGTGGCTGCTGGGGGCTGCCTGGGTGTGCAACCCATGCCCAGGTTCCATGTGACACTGCCCCCCTGGCTCGCTCGCTGGGCACTTAGTCGAGGGACAGGGACGTGGGGACTGGTCGCGATGGGCGCCCGCGGCCTGGCTGGCGCGCCCACCTCTGCCACACACTGGGCACTTGGCCCATGCCGTGCCTGCTGGGGTATGCTGGGGCATGCCTCCTGTGCCCAGGGTCCATGCGACACGGCTCCCCTGGCTCGCTCACTGGGCACTTAGTCGAGGGACAGGGACGAGGGGCCTGGCTCCCAATGGGCGCCCGTGGCCTGGCTGGCGCACCCACCGCAGCCGCACGCTGGGCACTTGGCCCATGCCGTCCATACTGGGGGCTGCCTGGGCATGCCCAGGATCTGTTCGACGCGGCACCCCTGGCTCACTCGTGGGGCACTTAGTCAAGGGACAGGGACGAGGGGGCTGGCTCGCGATGGGCGCCTGTGGCCTGGCTGGCGCGCCCTCCTCTGCCGCACGCTTGGCACTTGGCCCATGCCGTGCCTGGTGGGGGCTGCCTGGGCATGCCTCCCATGCCCAGGGTCCATGCGACACGGCTCCCCCAGCTCCCTCGCTGGGCACTTAGTCGAGGGACAGGGACAAGGGGGCTGGCTCACGATGGGTGCCTGTGGCCTGCCTGGCTCGCCCACCGCTGCCGGACGCTGGGC
>JAJFZO010000086.1:37500-49447 GCA_021397835.1 Moringa oleifera
CGCGCACGATTAGATCACCACTCACACGCCACACGTACAAATGGGCAGCAACAGCACCAAACGAGCTACAAGCCGACGAGCGAAAGGCCCATCAATCATGCAGGTCATCGTGTGCCGCCGCACCCAAGCCACTAAGCGCGAAATTGTTTCAATAGCAAGGGACAATTCTTCAATGGCAAGGGACCACCGATGAGGCTTTGGCAGCAGGGGTGTCACAACGTGCCCAGGCTGGCCGTGTGGCTCGCTCGTCGCTAACGGTCGACGATCGTGTCGTCGATCGCGCTGCGTAACAAGTCTGCTTCTAGGCAAGCCTGAACGTCGAGATCCAACCCCGTGTCTACCGCCTTGAGGGCCTGCAATGAAGCACTCCGCATGCTTGAAATCCCCCCAACGATTTGGCCCTCACGTAGCATGCATCATCATTAGCTTCGCCACCCACACCATCGAGCTTGTCTAGCCACATCCCAGCTCATTATCCCACGATTATTCTCGCTTCGTTGCCCACGTGTTTCCAACCGATGAGGCCATGGCAGCAGGGGTGCCCAGGCTGGCCGTGTGGCTCACTCGTTGCTAACGGCCGACGATCGTGTCATCGATCGCGCTGCGCAACGAGTCCGCCTAGGCAAGCTTGAGCGTCGAGATCCAACCCCACATCTGCCTCCTCGAGGGCCTGCGACGAAGCACTCTGCATGCTCAAAATCCCCCTAATGATTTGGCCCTCACATAGCATGCATCATCGTTCGCTTCGCCGCCACACCATCGAGCATGTCTAGCCACATCCCAGCTCATTATCCCACAATTATTCTAGCTTTGTTGCCTACGTTTTTCCCACCGATGAGGCCTTGGCAGCAGGGGTGCCCAGGCTGGCCGTGTGGCTCGCTCATTGCTAACGGCTGACGATCGTGTCATTGATCGCGCTGCGCAACGAGTCTGCCTAGGCAAGCCTGAGCGTCAGGATCCAGCCCCACGTCACAGCCACAGCAACGCACCACCGGCTGGATGGGCAAGGCAGCAAGCCCGCCCTGCCCATGCCATGCACACTGGGTTGCCCAAGCACAGCGCCTGCCCATGTGGGAGGGGCAGGGGGGGAGGCACGCATGGCCTGTTGGCTCCCAGCTAGCTAGGTGACCACCTCCCCCCTAAAGAGTCTTAAATGAAATTTCACTCTCGGCAGGAGGAAACATCAATATATCTGAGCCGTCATAATGGGTCTAAAAAATTATTTACTTGGAATTTTGAGCTAAAATTTTGTACATAAATGGAGAATAATCGTATCTACCAACAGAAAAAATTTCAGAATTTTCTAGGCACCAAATTTTTTTTAATGAATTTTCTACAGCCGAAAATTGAAAAAATCATCAAAAGTAGCCCATGAGTCGAAATGATCCCAAACTTCAAGGGCAGACTCCTCATGAATTACATGAATTATTTGAGTCATTTTGAGACAAATTCCATGATGAAAAGACGGTCAATTCACAACAATTTCACAACTAGGCATTGCGGCCAACAGGCTGTGGCAGCTGTGCCTCTGCCTGGCCCATGGTGCATGCTGGCTGCCCTGTCCAGCGCACCTCCAGCAACCCCATGGCAGCCCTCAGGGTCCACAAGAGCCAGGGGCCACAGCAAAGGCCAGCTTGCCCATGAAATCAACGCCCACAGCTTGTGCTGAGCCTCACAGCGTGCTCGCGGCTGGCTCACCTGGGGCGCCCCTGGCAAGGCTGGCACCGTGCCTGCTGGTGACTGCTGTGGCACTCCTGGCTTGCATGCTGGGCAGTCAGTAAGGGGCAGGGACGAGGGGGTTGGCTCGCGATGGGCGCCCGCGGCCTGGCTGGCGCCCCCACCGCTGCCGCACGCTGGGCGAGCAGCCCATGCCGTGCCTTCTGGGGGCTGACTGGGCGTGCCACTCGTGCCAAGGGTCCGTGTGATGCGGCACCCCTCGCTCGCAAGCTGGGCAGTCAGTCGAGAGGCAGGGACGAGGGGGCTGGCTCGCGATGGGCGCCCGCGGCGTGGCTGGCGTGCCCACCGCTGCCGCACGCTGAGCGAGCAGCCCATGCCATGCCTGCTGGGGGCTGCCTGGACGTGAAACCCGTGCCCAGGGTCCGTGCGATACGGCCCCCCCAGCTTGCTCACTGGGCACTATGTCGAGGGACAGGGATGTGGGGGCTGGCTCATGATGGGCGCCGGCGGCCTGGCTGGCGCGCCCACCGCTACCGCACGCTGGGCGAGCAACCCATGCCGTGTCTGCTGGGGGCTGCCGGGGTGTGCCACACATGCCTAGGGTCTGTGCGATGTGGCCCCCATGGCTCGCTAGCTGGGCACTTAGTCGAGGGATAAGGACGTGGGGGCTGGCTCGCGATGGGCGCCCGCGACCTGGCTGGCGCGCCCACCGCTGCCGCACACTGGGTGAGCAGCCAATACCATACCTGCTGGATACCATGCCTGCTGGTGGCTGCCTGGGCGTGCCACCTGTGCCCAGGGTCCGTGCGACGCGGTGCCCATGGCTCGCCCGCTGGGCACTAAGTCGAGGGACAGGGACGTGGGGGCTGGCTCGTGATGGGCACCGGCGGCCTTGCTGGTGCGCCCACCGCTGCCGCACGCTGGGTGAGCAGCCCATGCCGTGCCTGCTGGGGGCTACCGGGGCGTGCCACCAGTGCCCAGGGTCCGTGCGACACGGCCCCCCGGGCTCGCTCGCTGGGCACTTAGTCAAGGGACAGGGACGTGGGGGCTGGATCGCGATGGGCGCCCGCGGCCTGGCTGGCGCGCCCACCGCTGCCGCACACTGGGCGAGCAGCCCATGCCGTGCCTGCTGGAGGCTGCCTGAGAGTGCCAACTGTGCCCAGGGTCCGTGCGATGCGGCTCCCCTGGCTCGCTCCCAGGGCACTTAGTTGAGGGACTGGGACGAGGGGGCTGGCTCGTATTAGGCGCCTGAGGCCTCGCTGGCGCACCCACCTTTGCCGCACGCTGGGCACTTGGCCCATGCCGTGCCTGCTAGGGGCTGACTGGGCTTGCCTCCCGTGGTGAGGGTCCGTGCGACGCGGCTCCCCTGGCTCGCTCGCTGGGCACTTAGTCGAGGGAAAGGGATGAGGGGGCTGGCTCGGGATAGGTGCCTGTGACCTGGCTGGCGCACCCTCCTCAGCCACACACTGGGCATTTGGCCTATGCCGTGCATGCTGGGGGCTGACTGGGCATGCCTCTCGTGCCCAGGATCCGTGCGACACGGCTCCCCTGGCTCGTTCGCTGGGCACTTAGTCGAGGGACAGGGATGATGGGGCTGGCTCACGATGGGTGCCTGTGGCCTGCTGGTGCGCACACCGCTGTCGCACGCTGGGCACTTGGCCCATGCCATGCCTGCTGGGGGCTGACTGGGTATGCTTCCTGTGCCCAGGGTCCATGCGACGCGGCTCCCCTGTCTCGCTCGCTGGGCACTTAGTCGAGGGACAAGGACGAGGGGGCTGGCTCGTGATGGGCGCCTGTGGCCTGGCTGGCGCGCCCTCCTCTGCCATACGCTGGGCACTTGGTCAATGCCGTGCCTGCTGAGGGCTGCCGGGCCATGCCTCCTGTGCCCAGGGTAAATGCGACGCGGCTCCCCTGGCCCGCTCGCTGGGCACTTAGTCGAGGGACAGGAACGAGGGGCCTGGCTCGTGATTAGCGCCTGTTGCCTAGCTTGTGCGCCCTCCTCTGCCGCATGCTGGGCACTTGGCCCATGCTGTGCCTGCTGGGGGCTGCCTGTGCATGCCTCCCGTGGCCAGATTGCATGGGACTCAGCTCCCCTGGCTTGCTCACGGGGCACTAAGTCGAGGGACAGGGACGAGGGGGCTGGCTAGTGATGGGCGCCCGTTGCCTCGCTGGCGTGCCCTCCTCTGCCGCACGCTGGGCACTTGGCCAATGTCGTGCCTGCTGGGGGCTGCCTGTGCATTCCTGCTGTGGCCAAAGTCCAAAGGACGCGGCTCCCCTAGCTCGCTCACGGGGCACTAAGTCGAGGTACAGGGACGTGGCGGCTGGCTCGTCATGGGCGCCCGTGGCCTCGCTGGCGTGCGTACCGCTGCCGCACACTGGGCACTTGGCCCATGCCGTGCCTGCTGGGGACTGACTTGGCATGCCTCCTGTTGCCAGGGTCCATGCGACGTGGCTCCCCTGGCTCGCTCGCTGGGCACTTACTCAAGGGACAAGGACGAGGGGGCTGGCTCGTGATGGGCGCCTGTGGATTTGCTGGTACGCCCTCCTCTGCCACACGCTGGGCACTTGGCCCATGCCGTGCCTGCTGGGGGCTGACTGGGCATGCCTCCCTAGCCCAGGGTCCATGCGACGCGGCTCCGCTGGCTCGCTCGCTGGGCACTTAGTCGACGCACCGGGACGAGGGGGCTGTCTCATGATGGGCACCTGTGGCCTGGCTGGCCCGGCCTCCTCTGCCGCACGCTGGCAACTAAGTCGAGGGACAGGGATGAGGGGGCTAGCCCATGATGGGCACCTGTGGCATGGCTGGCGCGCCCTACTCTGCCGCATGCTGGGCACTTTGCCCATGCCGTGCCTGCTGGGGGCTGCCTGGGCATGCCCCCTGTGCCCAGTGTCCATGCGACGTGGCACCCCTGGCTCGCTCACTGGGCACTAAGTCGAGGGACAGGGATGAGGGGGCTGGCTAGTGATGGGTGCCCGTGGCCTCGCTGGCGCGCCTTCCCCTGGCGCACGCTGGGCACTTGGCCCATGCGGTGCCTGCTGGGGGCTGCCGGGCCATGCCTCCCGTGCCCAGGGTCCATGCGACGTGGCTCCCCTGGCTCGCTCGCTGGGCACTTAGTCGAGCGACAGGGATGAGGCGGCTGGCTCACGATGGGTGCGTGTGGACTGCTAGTGCGCACACCGCTGTCGCACGCTGGGCACTTGGCCCATACCGTGCCTGCTGGGGGCTGATAGGGCATGCCTCCCGTGCCCAGGGTCCGTGCGACGCGGCTCCCCTGTCTCACTCACTGGGCACTTAGTTGACGGATAGGGACGAGGGGCCTGGCTGACAATGGGTGCTTGTGGCCTGGCTGGCGCGCCCTCCTCTGCCTTACGCTGGGCACTAAGTCAAGGGACAGGGACGAGGGGGCTGGCACGTGATGGGCGCCTGTGGCCTCTTTGGCACACCCACCGCTGCCGCACGCTCGGCACTTGGCCCATGCTGTGCCTGCTGGGGGCTTCCTTGGCATGCCTCCCGTGCCCAGGGTCTGTGCGATGCGGCTCCCCTCGCTCGTTCGTTGGGCACTTAGTCGAGGGGCAGGGACGAGGGGGCTGGCTCGTAATGGGCGCCCATGGCCTGGCTGGCGCGCCTCACTCTGCCGCACGCTGGGCACTTGGCCCATGCTGTGCCTGCTGGGAGCATCTTGGGCAAGCCCCCTGTGCCCAGGGTCCATGTGACGCGGCTGCCCTGGCTCGCTCGCTGTGCACTTAGTCGTGGGACAGGGACGAGGGGGCTGGCTCATGATGGGCGCCTGGTTCCTGGCTGGCGCGCCCTCCTCTGCCGCACGCTTGGAACTTGGCCCATGCCGTGCCTGCTGGGGGCTGCCTGGGCATGCCTCCTGTGCCCAGAGTCCATGTGACGCGGCTCCCCTGAAACGCTCACGGGGCACTAAGTCGAGGGACAGGGACGAGGGGGCTGGCTCGTGAAGGGCGCCTGTGGCCTCGCTGGCGCGCCCTCCTCTGCAGCACGCTGGGCACTTGGCCTATGCTGTGCCTGCTGGGGGCTGCTTGGGCATGCCTTTCGTGCCCAGAGTCCATGCGACTCGGCTCCCCTGGCTCGCTCACGGGGCACTAAGTCGAGGGACTGGGATGAGGGGGCTGGCTCGTGATGGGCACCCGAGGCCTTGCTGGCGCGCCCACCTTGACTGCACGCTGGGCACTTGGCCCATGCCATGCCTGCTGTAGGCTGACTGGGCTTGCCTCACGTGCCCAGGGTCCATGCGACGCGGCTCCCCTGGCTCGCTCACTGGGCACTTAGTCGAGGGAAAGGGATGAGGGGGCTGGCTCGGGATGGGCGCCTGTGGCCTGGCTGGCGCACCCTCCTCAGCTGCACGCTGGGCACTTGGCCCATGCCGTGCATGCTGGGGGCATACTGGGCATGCCTGTCGTGCCCAGGATCCATGCAACACGGCTCCCCTGGCTCGCTCGCTGGGCACTTAGTCGAGGGACAAGGATGAGGGGGCTGGCTCGTGATGGGCGCCTGTGGCCTTGCTGGCACGCCCTCCTCTGCCATACGCTGGGCACTTGGCCAATGCCGTGCCTGCTGGGGGCTGCCTGGCCATGCCCACTGTGCCCAGGGTCAATGCGGCGCGGCTTCCCTAGCTCACTTGCTGGGCACTTAGTCTAGGGACAGGGACGAGGGGGCTGGCTAGTGATGGGCGCATGTTGCCTGGCTGGCGTGCCATCCTCTGCCACACGCTGGGCACTTGGCCCATGCTGTACCTGCTGGGGGCTGCCTGGGCATGCCTCCCGTGCCAAGATTCCATGCGACGTGGCTCCCCTGGCTAGCTCACGGGGCACTAAGTCGATGGAAAGGGACGAGGGGGTTGGCTCGTAATGGGCGCCCGTGGCCTCGCTGGCGCGACCACCGCTGCTGCACGCTGGGCACTTGACCCATGCCGTGCCTGCTGGGGGCTGCCTGGGCTTGCCTCCAATGCCCTGGGTCTGTGCGATGTGGCTCCCCTGGCTCGTTCGCTGGGCACTTAGTTGAGGGACAGGGATGAGGGGGCTGGCTCGCGATGGTCGCCTGTGGCCTGGCTGGCGCGCCCTCCTCTGCCGCACGCTGGGCACTTGGCCCATGCTGTGCCTTCAGGGGGCTACCTGGGCATGCCTCTAGTTCCCAGAGTCCATGCGACACGGCTCCCCTGGCACGAAGTCGAGGGACTGGGACGAGGTGGCTGGCTCGTGATGGGCGCCCAAGGCCTCGCTGGTGCGCCCACCTTTGCCGCATGCTGGGCACTTGGCCCAAGCCATGCCTGCTGGGGTCTTACTGGGCATGCCTCCCATGCCCAGGGTCCATGCGACGCATTTCCCCCAGCTCACTCGCTGGCCACTTAGTCGAGGGACAGGGAAGAGGGGGCTGGCTCGGGATGGGCGCTTGTGGCCTGGCTGGCGCGCCCTCCTCTGCCACACGCTGGGCACTTGGCCCATCCCATACCTGCTGGGGGCTGACTGGGCATGCCTCCCGTGCCACGGGCCCATGCGACGCGGCTCCCCTGGCTCGCTCGCTGGGCACTTAGTCGACGGACAGGGACGAGGGGACTGGCTCATGATGGGCGCCTGTGACCTGGCTGGCGTGCCCTCCTCTGCCGCACGCTGGGCACTTGGCCCATGTCGTGCCTACTGGGGGCTGACTGGGCATGCCTCTCATGCCCAGGGTCCATGCGACGCGGCTCCCCTGGTTCGCTCGCTGGGCACGTAGTTGAGGGACAGGGACGAGGGGGCTGGCTCGTGATGGGCGCCTGTGGCCTGGCTGGCGTGCCCTCCTCTGCCGCACGTTGGGCACTTGGCCAATGCCGTGCCTGCTGGGGGCTGCCTGGGCATGCCCCGGTGACAAGGGTCCATGAGACACGGCTCCCTTGGCTCACTCGCTGGGCACTTAGTCAAGGGACAGGGACGAGGGGCCTGGCTCGTGATGGGCGCCCGAGGCCTTGCTGGCGCGCCCACCTTTGCCACACGCTGGGCACTTGGCCTATGCCATGCCTGCTGGGGGCTTCCTGGGCATGCCTCCCATGCTCAGAGTCCATGCGACACGGCTCCCCTGGCTCTCTCATGAGGCACTAAGTCAAGGGACAGGGACGAGGGGGCTGGCTTGTGATGGGCGCCCGTGGCCTCGCTGGCGCGCCCACCTTTGCCGTATGCTGTGCACTTTGCCCATGCCATGCCTGCAGGGGGCTGACTTGGCAGGAATACTGTGCCCAGGGTCTGTGCAATGCAGCTCCCCTGGCTCGCTCGCTTGGCACTTAGTCGACGGACAGGGTCGAGGGGGCTGGCTCGCGATGGGCGCCTGTGGCCTGGCTGGCACGCCCACCTCTGCCGCACGCTGGCACTTGGCCCATGCCGTACCTGCTGGGGGCTGCCTGGGCATGCCCCCTGTGCCCAGGGTCCATGCAACGCGGCTCCACTGGCTCGCTCGCTGGGCACTTAGTCGAGGGACAGGGACGAGGGGGCTGCCTCGCGATGGGCATCTGTGGCCTGGCTGGCACGCCCACCGCTGCCGCATGCTGGGCACTTGGCCCATGCCGTGCCTGCTGGGAGCTGCAGGGGAATGCCTCCCGTGTCCAGGGTCCATGCGAAGCGGCTCCTCTGGCTCACTTGCTGGGCACTTAGTCCAGGGACAGGGACGAGGGGGCTGGCTCGCGATGGGCACCTGTGGCATGGCTGGCACGCCCACCGCTGCCACATGCTCGGCACTTGGCCCATGCTGTGCCTGCTGGGGGCTGCCGGAGCATGCCTCCTGTGCCCAGGGTCCCTGCGATGCAGATCCCTTGGCTCACTCGCTGGGCACTTAGTCGAGGGACAGGGACAAGGGGGCTGGCTCGCGATTGGCGCCCGTGGCCTCGCTGGCACGCCCACCACTGCCGCACGCTGGGCACTTGGCCTATGCCATGCCTGCTGGGGGCTTCTGGGGCATGCCTGCCGTTCCCAGGGTCCATGCGACGCGGCTCCCCTGGCTCATTCGCTGGGCACTTAGTCAAGGGACAGGGACGAGGGGGCTTGCTCGCGATGGGCGCCTGTGGCCTGGCTGGCGCGCCCACCACTGCCGCACGCTGGGCACTTGGTCCATGCCGTGCCTGCTGGGGGCTGACTGGGCATGCCTCCCGTGCCCAGGGTCTGTGTGACACGGCTCCCCTGGCTCGCTCGCTGGGCACTTAGTCGAGGGACAGGGACGAGGAGGCTTGCTCATGATGGGCGCCAGTGGCCTTGCAGGCGCGCCTCCTCTGCCGCACGCTGGGCACTTGGCCCATGCAGTGCCTGCTGGGGGCTGCGTGGGCAAGCCCACCGTGCCCACAGTCCAAGCAACACGGCTCCCCTGGCTCGCTCACGGGGCACTAAGTTGAGGGACAGGGACGAGGGGGCTTGCTCGTGATGGGCGCCTTTGGCCTCGCTGGTGTGCCCACTGCTGCCACACGCTGGGCACTTGGCCCATGCCGTATTTGCTGGGGGCTTCCGGGGCATGCTTCTCGTGCCCAGGGTCCATGGGACGCGGCTCCCCTGGCTCGCTCACAGGGCAATAAGTCGAGGGACATGGATGAGGGGGCTGGCTCGAGATGGGTGCCCGTGGCCTCGCAAGCGCGCCCACCGCTTCCGCACGCTGGGCACTTGGCCCATGCTGTGCCTGCTGGGGGCTGCCTGGGCAAACCTACCATGCCCACAGTCCATGCAACGCGGCTCCCCTGGCTCGCTCACGGGGCACTTAGACGAGGGACAGGGACGAGGGGGCTGGCTCGCGATGGGCGCCCATGTCTTCGCTGGCGCGCCCACCGCTGCCGCACGATGGGCACTTGGCCCATGCCGTGCCTGCTGGGGGCTACCTGGGCATGCCCCCTGTTCCCAGGGTCCGTGTGACGCGGCTTCCCTTGCTCGCTCTCTGGGCACTTAGTCAAGGAACAGGGACCAGGGGGCTGGCACGTCATGGGCGCCTGTTGCCTGGCTGGCGCGCCCTCCTCTGCCGCACGCTGGGAACTTGGCCCATGCTGTGCCTTCTGGGGGCTGCCTGAGCATGCCTCCCTTGCCCAGGGTCCATGCGATATGGCTCCCCTTGCTAGCTCGCTGGGCACTTAGTCGAGGGACAGGGACGAGGTGGCTGGCTCGTGATGGGCGTCTGTGGCCTAGCTGATGCGCCCACCGCTGCAGCATGCTGGGCACTTGGCCCATGCCGTACCTGCTGTGGGCTGCTGGGGCATGCCTCCCATGGCCAGGGTCCATCTGACACAGCTCCCCTGGCTCCCTCGCTGGGCACTTAGTCGAGGGACAAGGACGAGGGGGCTGGCTCGCGATGGGCGCCTATGGCCTGGCTGGCGCATCCACTGCTTCCTCACGCTGGGCACTTGGCCCAAGCCGTGCCTGCTGGGGACTTCCTGGGCATGCCTCTCGTGCCCAGAGTCCATGTGACCCGGCTCCCCTGGCTCACTCAGAGGGCACTAAGTTGAGGGACAGGGATGAGGGGGCTTGCTCGTGATAAGAGCCTGTGGCCTCGCTGGTGCGCCCACCGCTGCCGCACGCTGGGCACTTGACCCATGCCGTACCTGCTGGGGGCTTCTGGGTCATGCTTCCTGTGCCCTGGGTCCATGGGACGCGGCTCTCCTGGCTCGCTCACGGGGTACTAAGTCGAGGGGCATGGACGAGGGGGCTGGCTTGAGATGGGCGCCAGTGGCCTCGCAAGCGCGCCCACCGCTTCCGCACGCTGGGCACTTGGCCCATGCCGTGCCTGCAGGGGGCTGCCTGGGCAAGCCTACCATGCCCACAGTCCATGCAATGCGGGTCCCCTGGCTCGCTTACGGGGCACTAAGTCGAGGGTCAGGGACGAGGGGGCTTGCTCGTGATGGGCGCCCGTGGCCTCGCTGGCGCTCCCACCGCTGCCGCACGCTGGGCACTTGGCCCATGCTGTGCCTGCTGGGTGCTTCCTGGGCATGCCTCCCGTGCCCAGGGTCTGTGCGATGCGGCTCCCCTGGCTCGTTCGCTGGGCACTTAGTCGAGGAACAGGGACGCGGGGGCTGGCTCGCGATGGGCGCCTGTGGCCTGGCTGGCGCGCCCTCCTCTGCCGCACGCTGGGCACTTGGCCCATGCCGTGCCTTCTGGGGGTTACCTGGGCATGCCCCCTGTTCCCAGGGTCCATGTGACGCGGCTCCCCTTGCTCGCTCGCTGGGCACTTAGTCGAGGAACAGGGACGAGGGGGCTGGCTCGTCATGGGCGCCTGTTGCCTGGCTGGCGCGCCCTCCTCTGCCGCACGCTGGGCACTTAGCCGATGCCGTGCCTGCTGGGGGCTGCCTGAGCATGCCTCCTGTGCCCAGGGTCCATGCGACACGGCTCCCCTGCCTCGCTCACTGGGCACTTAGTCGAGGGACAGGGACGAGGGGCCTGGCTCCCAATGGGCGCCCGTGGCCTGGCTGGCGCACCCACCGCAGCCGCACGCTGGGCACTTGGCCCGTGCTGTCCATACTGGGGGCTGCCTGGGCATGCCTCCCATGCCCAGGATCTGTTCGACGCGGCACCCCTGGCTCACTCGTGGGGCACTTAGTCAAGGGACAGGGACGAGGGGGCTGGCTCGCGATGGGCGCCTGTGGCCTGGCTGGCGCGCCTTCCTCTGCCGCACGCTGGGCACTTGGCCCATGCCATGCCTGTGGGGGCTGCCTGGGCATGCCTCCCATGCCCAGGGTCCATGCGACACGGCTCCCCCAGCTCCCTCGCTGGGCTCTTAGTCGAGGGACAGGGATGAGGGGGCTGGCTCACGATGGGTGCCTGTGGCCTGGCTGGCGCGCCCACCGCTGCCGGACGCTGGGCACTTGGCCCATGCAGTGCCTGCTGGGGGCTGCCGGGGCATGCCTCCCGTACCCAGGGTCCATGCGACGCAGCTCCCCTGGCTCGCTCGCCGGGCACTTAGTCGAGGGACAGGGGCGAGAGGGCAGGCTCGCGAAGGGTGCCTGTGGCCTGGCTGGTGCGTCCACCGCTGCCGCACGCTGGGCACTTGGCCCTTGCCGTGCCTGCTGGGGGCTGGCTGGGCATGCCTCCCATGCCCAGGGTCCATGCGACGTGGCTCCCCTGGCCCGCTCGCTGGGCACTTAGTCGAGGGACAGGGACGAGGGGGCTGGCTAGCGATGGGCGCCTGTGGCCTCGGTGGCGCGCCCACCACTGCTGCACGCTGGGCACTTGGCCCATGCCGTGCCTGCTCGGGGCTGCCGGGGCATGCCTCCCGTTCCCAGGGTCAGTGCGACGCGGCTCCCCTGGCTCGCTC
>JAJFZO010000017.1:2500-34366 GCA_021397835.1 Moringa oleifera
CAGCGAGCGAGCCATGGGAGCCACGTCGCACGGACCCTGGGTGTGGCAGGCATGCCCCAGCAGCCCCCAGCAGGCTCGGCATGGGCTAAGTGCCGAGTGTGCGGCAGTGGTGGGCGCGCCAGCCAGGCCACAGGCGCCCATCGCAAGCCAGCCCCCTCGTCCCTATCCCTCGACTAAGTGCCCAGCGAGCGAGCCAGGGGAGCCGTGTCGCATGGACCCTGGGCACGGGAGGCATGCCCAGGCAGCCTCCAGCAGGCATGGCATGGGCCAAGTGCCTTGCGTGCGGCAGCGGTGGGCGCGCCAGCCAGGCCACAGGCGCCCATCACGAGGTAGCCCCCTCGTCCCTGTCCCTCGACTAAGTGCCCAGCGAGCGAGCCAGGGGAGCCATGTCGCACATACCCTGGGCACGGGAGGCATGCCCAGGCAGCCTCCAGCAGGCACGGCATGGGTCAAGTGCCCAGAGTGCAGCAGAGGAGGGCGCGCCAGCAAGGCCACAGGCGCCCATCGCGAGCCAGCCCCCTCGTCCCTGTCCCTCGACTAAGTGCCCAGCGAAGGAGCCAGGGGAGCCGCATCGCACAGACACTGGGCATGAGTGGCATGCCCAGGCAGCCCCCAGCAGGCACGGCATGGGCCAAGTGCCCAGCGCGCGGCAGCGGTGGGCGCACCAGCCAGGCCACAGGCGCCCAACACGAGCCAGCCCCCTCGTCCCTGTCCCTCGACTAAGTGCCCAGCGAGCGAGCCAGGGTAGCCGCATCGCATGAACCCTGGGCATGGGAGGCATGCCAAGGCAGCCCCCAGCAGGCACGGCATGGGCCAAGTGCCCAGCGTGCGGCAGAGGAGGGCGCGCCAGCCAGGCCACAGGCACCCATCGCGAGCCAGCCCCCTCGTCCCTGTCCCTCGACTAAGTGCCCGGCGAGCAAGCCAGGGGAGCCATGTCGCATGGACCCTCGGCACAGGAGGCATGCCCAGGAAGCCCCCAGCAGGCATGGCATGGGCCAAGTTCCCAGCATGCGGCAGAGGAGGGCGCGCCAGCCAGGCCACAGGTGCCCATCGCAAGCCAGCCCCCTCGTCCCTGTCCCTCGACTAAGTGCCCAACGAGTGAGCCACGGGAGCCGCATTGCACGGACCCTGGCACAGGAGGCATGCCAAGGCAGCCCCCAGCAGGTACAGCATGGGCCAAGTGCCCAGCATGCGGCAGAGGAGGGCGCGCCAGCCAGGCCACAGGCATCCATCGCGAGCCAGCCCCCTCGTCCCTGTCCCTCGACTAAGTGCCCAGCGAGCGAGCCAGGGGAGCCGCGTCGCATGGACTCTGGGCATGGAAGGCAAGCCCAGGCAACCCCCAGCAGGCACGTTATGGGCCATGTTTCCAGCATGTGGCAGAGGAAGGCGCGCAGCCAGGCCACAGGCGCCCATCGCAAGCCAGCCCCCTCGTCCCTGTCCCTTGACTAAGTGCCCAGCGAGCGAGCCAGGGGAGCCGCGTCGCATGGACCCTGAGCATGGGAGGCATGCCCAGTCAGACCCCAGCAGGCACAGCATGGGCTAAGTTCCCAGCATGCGGCAGAGGAAGGCGCGCCAGCCAGGCCACAGGCGCCCATCGCGAGCCAGCCCCTCGTGCCTGTCCCTCGACTAAGTGCCCAGCGAGCGAGCCAGGGGAGCCGCATCGCATGGACCCTGGGTGTGGCAGGCATGCCCCAGCATCCCCCAGCAGGCTCGGCATGGGCTAATTGCCAAGTGTGCGGCAGCGGTGGGCGCGCCAGCAAGGCCACAGGCGCCCATCGCAAGCCAGCCCCCTCATCCCTGTCCCTCGACTAAGTGCCCAGCGAACGAGCCAGGGGAGCCGCATCCCACAGACCCTGGGCATGGGAGGCATTCCAAGGCAGCCCCCAGCAGGCACGGCATGGGCCAAGTGCCCAGCCCGCGGCGGCGGTGGGCGCACCAGCCAGGGCACAGGCGCCCAACACGAGCCAGCCCCCTCGTCCCTGTCCCTCGACTAAGTGCCCAGCGAGCGAGCCAGGGGAGCCGCATCGCATGAACCCTGGGCATGGGAGGCATGCCAAGGTAGACCCCAGCAGTCACGGCATGGGCCAAGTGCCCTGCGTGCGGCACAGGAAGGCGCGCCAGCCAGGCCACAGGCGCCCATCGCCAGCCAGCCTTCTCGTGCCTGTCCCTCGACTAAGTGCCCAGCGAGCGAGCCAGGGGAGCCTCGTCGCACAGACCCTGGGCACGGGAGGCATGCCCAGGCAGCCTCCAGCAGGCACGGCATGGGCCAAGTGCCTTGCGTGCGGCAGCGGTGGGCGCGCCAGCCAGGCCACAGGCGCCCATCACGAGCCAGCCCCCTCGTCCCTGTCCCTCGAATAAGTGAGCAGCGAGTGAGCCAGGGGAGCCGCATTGCACAGACCCTGGGAATGGCAGGCAAGCCCCAGCAGGCACGGCATGGGTCAAGTGCCCAGCGTGCTGCAGCGGTGGGCGTGCCAGAGAGGCCACAGGTGCCCAACACGAGCCAGCCCCCTCGTCCCTGTCCCTCGACTAAGTGCCCAGCGAGCGAGCCAGGGGAGCCGCATCACATGAGCCCTGGGCATGGGAGGCATGCCAAGGCAGCCCCCAGCAGGCACGGCATGGGCCAAGTGCCCATCGTGTCGCAGAGGAGGGCTCGCTACCCAGGCCACAGGCATCCATCGCGAGCTAGCCCCCTCATCCCTGTCCCTCGACTAAGTGCCCAGCGAGCGACCCAGGGGAGCCGCGTTGCATGGACCCTGGGCACGGGAGGCATGCCCAGGAAACCCCCAGCATGCATGGCATGGGCCAAGTTTCCAGCATGCGGCAGAGGAGGGCGCGCCAGCCAGGCCACAGGCGCCCATCGCGAGCCAGCCCCCTCGTCCCTGTCCCTCGACTAAGTGCCCAGCGAGCGAGCCAGGGGAGCCGCGTTGCACGGACCCTGGGCATGGGAGGCATGCCCAGTCAGCCCCCAGCAGGCATGGCATGGGCCCAGTGACCAGCGTGCGGCAGAGGAAGGCGCGCAAGCCAGGCCACTGGCGCCCATCGTGAGCTAGCCCCCTCATCCCTGTCCCTCGACTAAGTGCCCAGCAAGCGAACCAGGGGATCCGCGTCGCACAGACCCTGGGTGTTGGAGGCATGCCCTGGCAGCCCCCAGCAGGCACAGCATGGGCCAAGCGCCGAGCGTGCGGCAGCGGTGGGCGCGCCAGCCAGGCCACAGGCGCCCATCGCGAGCCAGCCCCCTCGTCCCTGTCCCTCGACTAAGTGCCCAGCGAGCGAGCAAGGGGAGCCGCGTCGCACAGACCTTGGGTGTGGCAGGAATTCCTCAGCAGCCCCCAGCAGGCTCGGCATGGGCCAAGTGCCGAGTGTGCGGCAGCGGTGGGCGCGCCAGCCAGGCCACAGGCCCTCATCGCAAGCCAGCCCCATCGTCCCTGTCCCTCGACTAAGTGCCCAGCGAGCAAGCAAGGGGAGCCGTGTCGCATGGACCCTAGGCATGGGAGGAATATCCAGTAAGCCCCCAGCAGGTACGATATGGGCCAAGTGCCCAGCATGCGGCACAGGAAGGCGCGCAAGCCAGGCCACAGGCGCCCATCGCGAGCCAGCCCCCTCGTCCCTGTCCCTGGACTAAGTGCCCAGCGAGCGAGGCAGCGGAGCCGCATCGCACGGACCCTGGTTGTGGAAGGCATGCCCTAGCAGCCCCCAGAAGGCTCGGTATGGGCCAAGTGCCGAGTGTGCGGTAGCGGTGGGCGCGCCAGCCAGGCCACAGGCGCCCAACGCGAGCCAGCCCCCTCGTCCCTGTCCCTCGACTAAGTGCCCAGCGAGAGAGCCAGGGGAGCCGTGTCACACGGACCCTGGGCATGGGAGGCATGCCCATGCAGCCTCCAGCAGGCATGGCATGGGCCAAGTGCCTTGTGTGCAGCCGCGGTGGGCGCGCCAGCCAAGCCACAGGCGCCCATCACGAGCCAGCCCCTTCGTCCCTGTCCCTCGAATAAGTGAACAGCGAGCGAGCCAGGGGAGCCACATCACACGGTCCCTCAGAATGGCAGGCAAGCCCCAGGAGCCCCCAGCAGGCATGGCATGGGCCAAGGGCCCAGCGTGCGGCAGCGGCGGGCGTGCCAGGGAGGCCACAGGCGGCCATCGAGAGCCAGCCCCCTCGTCCCTGTCCCTTGACTAAGTGCCCAGCGAGCGAGCTAGGGGAGCTGCATCGCTTGGACCCTGGGCACAGGGGCCATGACTAGGCATCACCCAGAAGGCATGGCATGGGCCAAGTGCCCAGCGTGCGGCAGAGGGGGCGCGCCAGCCATGCCACAGGCGCCCATCGCGAGCCAGCCCCCTCGTCCCTGTCCGTCGACTAAGTGCCAAGCGAAGGAGCCAGGGGAGCCGCATCGCACAGACAATGGGCATGGGAGGCATTCCCAGGCAGCCCCCAGCAGGCACGGCATGGGCCAAGTGCCCAGCGTGTGGCAGCGGTTGGCGCACCAGCAAGGCCAGAGGCACCCATCACGAGCCAGCCCCCTCATCCCAGTCCCTCGACTAAGTACCCAGCGAAGGAGCCAGGGGTGCCGCATCGCACAGACACTGGGCACGGGACGCATGCCCAGGAAGCCCCTAGCAGGCACTGCATGGGTCAAGTGCCGAGTGTGCGGCAGAGGAGGGCGCGCCAGCCTTGCCACAGGCGCCCATCGCAAGGCAGCCCCCTCGTCCCTGACCCTCGACCAAGTTCCCAGCGGGCAAGCCAGGGGAGCCGCGACGAATGGACCATGGGCACGGGAGGCATGCCCAGGAAGCCCCAAGCAGGCACGGCACGGGCCATGTTCCCAGCGTGCGGCAGAAGAGGGCGTGCCAGCCCGGCCACAGGCGGCCATCGCGAGCCAGCCCCCTCGTGCCTGTCCCTCGACTAAGTGCCCAGCGAGCGAGCCAGGGGAGCCGCATCGCACGGACCCTGGGCACGGGAGGCATGCCAAAGTAGCCCCCAGCAGGCACGGCATGGGCCAAGGGCCCAGCGTGCGGCAGCGGCAGGCATGCCAGGGAGGCCACAGGCGCCCATCGCTAGCCAGCCCCCTCGTCCCTTTCCCTCGACTAAGTGCCCAGTGAGCGAGCTAGGGGAGCCACGTTGCTTGGACCCTGGGCACAGGGGGCATGACCAGGCAGCCCCCAGAAGGCATGGCATGGGCCAAGTGCCCAGCGTGCGGCAGAGGGGGCGCGCCAGCCAGGCCACAGGCGCCCATCGTGAGCCAGCCCCCTCGTCCCTGTCCCTCGACTAAGTGCCAAGCGAAGGAGCCAGGGGGGCCGCATCGCACAGACACTGGGCACGCGAGGCATTCCCAGGCAGCCCCCAGCAGGCATGGCATGGGCCATGTGCCCAGAGTGCGGCAGCGGTGGGCGCACCAGCCAGGCCACAGGCGCCCATCGCGAGCCAGCCCCCTCGTCCCTGTCCCTCGACTAAGTGCCCAGCGAGCGAGCAAGGGGAGCCGTGTCGCACAGACCTTGGGTGTGGCAGGAATTCCTCAGCAGCCCCCAGCAGGCTCGGCATGGGCCAAGTGCCGAGTGTGCGGCAGCGGTGGGCGCGCCAGCCAGGCCACAGGCCCCCATCGCAAGCCAGCCCCATCGTCCCTGTCCCTCGACTAAGTGCCCAGCGAGCAAGCAAGGGGAGCCGTGTCGCATGGACCCTAGGCATGGGAGGCATATCCAGTAAGCCCCCAGCAGGTACGATATGGGCCAAGTGCCCAGCATGCGGCACAGGAAGGCGCGCAAGCCAGGCCACAGGCGCCCATCGCGAGCCAGCCCCCTCGTCCCTGTCCCTGGACTAAGTGCCCAGCGAGCGAGGCAGCGGAGCCGCATCGCACGGACCCTGGTTGTGGAAGGCATGCCCCAGCAGCCCCCAGAAGGCTCGGTATGGGCCAAGTGCCGAGTGTGCGGTAGCGGTGGGCGCGCCAGCCAGGCCACAGGCGCCCATCGCGAGCCAGCCCCCTCGTCCCTGTCCCTCGACTAAGTGCCCAGCGAGAGAGCCAGGGGAGCCGTGTCACACGGACCCTGGGCATGGGAGGCATGCCCATGCAGCCTCCAGCAGGCACGGCATGGGCCAAGTGCCTTGTGTGCAGCCGCGGTGGGCGCGCCAGCCAAGCCACAGGCGCCCATCACGAGCCAGCCCCTTCGTCCCTGTCCCTCGAATAAGTGAACAGCGAGCGAGCCAGGGGAGCCACATCACACGGTCCCTCAGAATGGCAGGCAAGCCCCAGCAGCCCCCAGCAGGCATGGCATGGGCCAAGGGCCCAGCGTGCGGCAGCGGCGGGCGTGCCAGGGAGGCCACAGGCGGCCATCGAGAGCCAGCCCCCTCGTCCCTGTCCCTTGACTAAGTGCCCAGCGAGCGAGCTAGGGGAGCTGCATCGCTTGGACCCTGGGCACAGGGGCCATGACTAGGCATCACCCAGAAGGCATGGCATGGGCCAAGTGCCCAGCGTGCGGCAGAGGGGGCGCGCCAGCCATGCCACAGGCGCCCATCGCGAGCCAGCCCCCTCGTCCCTGTCCGTCGACTAAGTGCCAAGCGAAGGAGCCAGGGGAGCCGCATCGCACAGACAATGGGCATGGGAGGCATTCCCAGGCAGCCCCCAGCAGGCACGGCATGGGCCAAGTGCCCAGCGTGTGGCAGCGGTTGGCGCACAAGCAAGGCCAGAGGCACCCATCACGAGCCAGCCCCCTCATCCCAGTCCCTCGACTAAGTGCCCAGCGAAGGAGCCAGGGGAGCCGCATCGCACAGACACTGGGCACGGGACGCATGCCCAGGAAGCCCCTAGCAGGCACTGCATGGGTCAAGTGCCGAGTGTGCGGCAGAGGAGGGCGCGCCAGCCTTGCCACAGGCGCCCATCGCAAGGCAGCCCCCTCGTCCCTGACCCTCGACCAAGTTCCCAGCGGGCAAGCCAGGGGAGCCGCGACGAATGGACCATGGGCACGGGAGGCATGCCCAGGAAGCCCCAAGCAGGCACGGCACGGGCCATGTTCCCAGCGTGCGGCAGAAGAGGGCGTGCCAGCCCGGCCACAGGCGGCCATCGCGAGCCAGCCCCCTCGTGCCTGTCCCTCGACTAAGTGCCCAGCGAGCGAGCCAGGGGAGCCGCATCGCACGGACCCTGGGCACGGGAGGCATGCCAAAGTAGCCCCCAGCAGGCACGGCATGGGCCAAGGGCCCAGCGTGCGGCAGCGGCAGGCATGCCAGGGAGGCCACAGGCGCCCATCGCTAGCCAGCCCCCTCGTCCCTTTCCCTCGACTAAGTGCCCAGTGAGCGAGCTAGGGGAGCCACGTTGCTTGGACCCTGGGCACAGGGGGCATGACCAGGCAGCCCCCAGAAGGCATGGCATGGGCCAAGTGCCCAGCGTGCGGCAGAGGGGGCGCGCCAGCCAGGCCACAGGCGCCCATCGTGAGCCAGCCCCCTCGTCCCTGTCCCTCGACTAAGTGCCAAGCGAAGGAGCCAGGGGGGCCGCATCGCACAGACACTGGGCACGCGAGGCATTCCCAGGCAGCCCCCAGCAGGCATGGCATGGGCCATGTGCCCAGAGTGCGGCAGCGGTGGGCGCACCAGCCAGGCCACAGGCGCCCATCGCGAGCCAGCCCCTTCATCCCTGTCCCTCGACTAAGTGCCCAGCGGGCGAGCCAGGGGAGCCACGACGAATGGACCATGGGCACGGAAGACATGCCCAGGAAGCCCCCAGCAGGCATTGCATGGGCCAAGTTCCCAGCGTGCGGCAGAGGAAGGCGTGCCAGCCAGGCCACAGGCGGCCATCGCGAGCCAGCCCCCTCGTGCCTGTCCCTCGACTAAGTGCCCAGCGAGCGAGCCACGGGAGCTGTGTCGCATGGACCCTTGGCACAGGGGGCATGCCCAGGCATCCCACAGTAGGCATGGCATGAGCCAAGTGCCCAGCGTGTGGCAGAGGAGGGCGCGCCAGCCAGGCCACAGGCGCCCATCGCGAGCCAGGCCCCTCGTCCCTGTCCCTCGACTAAGTGCCCAGCGAGCGAGCAAGGGGAGCCGCGTCGCACAGACCTTGGGTGTGGCAGGAATTCCTCAGCAGCCCCCAGCAGGCTCGGCATGGGCCAAGTGCCGAGTGTGCGGCAGCGGTGGGCGCGCCAGCCAGGCCACAGGCCCCCATCGCAAGCCAGCCCCATCGTCCCTGTCCCTCGACTAAGTGCCCAGCGAGCAAGCAAGGGGAGCCGTGTCGCATGGACCCTAGGCATGGGAGGCATATCCAGTAAGCCCCCTGCAGGTACGATATGGGCCAAGTGCCCAGCATGCGGCACAGGAAGGCGCGCAAGCCAGGCCACAGGCGCCCATCGCGAGCCAGCCCCCTCGTCCCTGTCCCTGGACTAAGTGCCCAGCGAGCGAGGCAGCGGAGCCGCATCGCACGGACCCTGGTTGTGGAAGGCATGCCCCAGCAGCCCCCAGAAGGCTCGGTATGGGCCAAGTGCCGAGTGTGCGGTAGCGGTGGGCGCGCCAGCCAGGCCACAGGCGCCCATCGCGAGCCAGCCCCCTCGTCCCTGTCCCTCGACTAAGTGCCCAGCGAGAGAGCCAGGGGAGCCGTGTCACACGGACCCTGGGCATGGGAGGCATGCCCATGCAGCCTCCAGCAGGCACGGCATGGGCCAAGTGCCTTGTGTGCAGCCGCGGTGGGCGCGCCAGCCAAGCCACAGGCGCCCATCACGAGCCAGCCCCTTCGTCCCTGTCCCTCGAATAAGTGAACAGCGAGCGAGCCAGGGGAGCCACATCACACGGTCCCTCAGAATGGCAGGCAAGCCCCAGCAGCCCCCAGCAGGCATGGCATGGGCCAAGGGCCCAGCGTGCGGCAGCGGCGGGCGTGCCAGGGAGGCCACAGGCGGCCATCGAGAGCCAGCCCCCTCGTCCCTGTCCCTTGACTAAGTGCCCAGCGAGCGAGCTAGGGGAGCTGCATCGCTTGGACCCTGGGCACAGGGGCCATGACTAGGCATCACCCAGAAGGCATGGCATGGGCCAAGTGCCCAGCGTGCGGCAGAGGGGGCGCGCCAGCCATGCCACAGGCGCCCATCGCGAGCTAGCCCCCTCGTCCCTGTCCGTCGACTAAGTGCCAAGCGAAGGAGCCAGGGGAGCCGCATCGCACAGACAATGGGCATGGGAGGCATTCCCAGGCAGCCCCCAGCAGGCACGGCATGGGCCAAGTGCCCAGCGTGTGGCAGCGGTTGGCGCACAAGCAAGGCCAGAGGCACCCATCACGAGCCAGCCCCCTCATCCCAGTCCCTCGACTAAGTGCCCAGCGAAGGAGCCAGGGGAGCCGCATCGCACAGACACTGGGCACGGGACGCATGCCCAGGAAGCCCCTAGCAGGCACTGCATGGGTCAAGTGCCGAGTGTGCGGCAGAGGAGGGCGCGCCAGCCTTGCCACAGGCGCCCATCGCAAGGCAGCCCCCTCGTCCCTGACCCTCGACCAAGTTCCCAGCGGGCAAGCCAGGGGAGCCGCGACGAATGGACCATGGGCACGGGAGGCATGCCCAGGAAGCCCCAAGCAGGCACGGCATGGGCCAAGTTCCCAGCGTGCGGCAGAGGAGGGCGTGCCAGCCCGGCCACAGGCGGCCATCGCGAGCCAGCCCCCTCGTGCCTGTCCCTCGACTAAGTGCCCAGCGAGCGAGCCAGGGGAGCCGCATCGCACGGACCCTGGGCACGGGAGGCATGCCAAAGTAGCCCCCAGCAGGCACGGCATGGGCCAAGGGCCCAGCGTGCGGCAGCGGCAGGCATGCCAGGGAGGCCACAGGCGCCCATCGCCAGCCAGCCCCCTCGTCCCTTTCCCTCGACTAAGTGCCCAGCGAGTGAGCTAGGGGAGCCGCGTTGCTTGGACCCTGGGCACAGGGGGCATGACCAGGCAGCCCCCAGAAGGCATGGCATGGGCCAAGTGCCCAGCGTGCGGCAGAGGGGGCGCGCCAGCCAGGCCACAGGCGCCCATCGTGAGCCAGCCCCCTCGTCCCTGTCCCTCGACTAAGTGCCAAGCGAAGGAGCCAGGGGGGCCGCATCGCACAGACACTGGGCACGCGAGGCATTCCCAGGCAGCCCCCAGCAGGCATGGCATGGGCCATGTGCCCAGAGTGCGGCAGCGGTGGGCGCACCAGCCAGGCCACAGGCGCCCATCGCGAGCCAGCCCCCTCATCCCTGTCCCTCGACTAAGTGCCCAGCGGGCGAGCCAGGGGAGCCACGACGAATGGACCATGGGCACGGAAGACATGCCCAGGAAGCCCCCAGCAGGCATTGCATGGGCCAAGTTCCCAGCGTGCGGCAGAGGAAGGCGTGCCAGCCAGGCCACAGGCGGCCATCGCGAGCCAGCCCCCTCGTGCCTGTCCCTCGACTAAGTGCCCAGCGAGCGAGCCACGGGAGCTGTGTCGCATGGACCCTTGGCACAGGGGGCATGCCCAGGCATCCCACAGTAGGCATGGCATGAGCCAAGTGCCCAGCGTGTGGCAGAGGGGGGCGCGCCAGCCAGGCCACAGGCGCCCATCGCGAGCCAGGCCCCTCGTCCCTGTCCCTCGACTAAGTGCCCAGCGAAGGAGCCAAGGGAGCCGCATCGCACTGACACTGGGGATGGGAGGCATGCCCTGGCAGCCCCAGCAGGCACGGCATGGGCCAAGTGCCAAGCGTGCGGCAGAGGAGGGCGTGCCAGCCTGGCCACAGGCACCCATCGCGACCCAGCCCCCTCGTCCCTGACCCTCGACTAAGTGCCCAGCAGGCGAGCCTGGGGAGCCTCAATGAATGGACCATGGGCACAGGAGGCATGCCCAGGAAGCCCCCAGCAGGCTGGCATGGGCCAAGTGCCCTGCGTGCGGCAGAGGAGGGCGTGCCAGCCAGGCCACAGGCGGCCATCGCGAGCCAGCCCCCTCGTGCCTGTCCCTCGACTAAGTGCCCAGCGAGCGAGCCAGGAGAGCCACATCGCACGGACCCTGGGCATGGGAGGCATGCCAAGGCAGCCCCCAGCATGCACGGCATGGGCCAAGTGCCCATCTTGCGGCAGAGGAGGGTGTGCCAGCCAGGCCACAGGCATCCATCGCGGGCTAGCCCCCTCGTCCCTGTCCCTTGACTAAGTGCCCAGCGAGCGAGCCACGGGAGCCGCGTCGCACGGATCCTGGGCATGGGAGGCATGCCCAGTCAGCCCCCAGCAGGCACGGCATGGGCCAAGTGACCAGCGTGCGGCAGAGGAAGGCGCGCAAGCCAGGCCACAGTCGCCCATCGCGAGCCAGCCCCCTCGTCCCTGTCCCTCGACTAAGTGCCCAGCGAGCGAGCCAGGGGAGCCGCATCGCACGGACCCTTTGTGTGGCAGGCATGCCCAAGCAGCCTCCAGCAGGCTCGGCATGGGCAAAGTGCAAAGTGTGCGGCAGCGGCGGGCGCGCCAGCCAGGCCACAGGCGCCCATCGCGAGCCAGCCCCCTCGTCCCTGTCCCTCGACTAAGTGCCCAGCGAGCGAGCCAGGGGAGCCGCATCGCACGGACCCTTTGTGTGGCAGGCATGCCCAAGCAGCCTCCAGCAGGCTCGGCGTGGGCAAAGTGCAAAGTGTGCGGCAGCGGCGGGCGGGCCAGCCAGGCCACAGGCGCCCATCGCGAGCCAGCCCCCTCGTCCCTGTCCCTCGACTAAGTGCCCGGAGAGCGAGCCAGGGGAGCCGTGTCACACAGACCCTGGGCATGGGTGGCATGCCCATGCAGCCTCCATCAGGCACGGCATGGGCCAGGTGCCTTGTGTGCAGCCGCGGTGGGCGCGCCAGCCAAGCCACAGGTGCCCATCACGAGCCAGCCCCCTCGTCCCTGTCCCTCGAATAAGTGAACAGCGAGCGAGCCAGAGGAGCCACATCACACGGACCCTGGGAGTGGTAGACATGCCCCAGCAGCCCCCAGCAGGCATGGCATGGGCCAAGGGCCCAGCGTGCTGCAGCGGCGGGCGTGCCAGGGAGGCCACAGGTACCCATTGCGAGCCAGCCCCCTCGTCCCTGTCCCTCGACTAAGTGCCCAGCGAGCGAGCTAGGGGAGCCACGTCGCTTGGACTCTGGGAACAGGGGGCAAGGCTAGGCATCACATAGAAGGCATGGCATGGGCCAAGTGCCCAGCGTGCGGCAACGGTGGGCGCACCAGCCAGGCCACAGGCGCCCATCGCGAGCCAGCCCCCTCATCCCAGTCCCTCGACTAAGTGCCCTGTGAAGGAGCCAGGGGAGACGCATCGCACAGACACTGGGCACGGGAGGCATGCCCAGGCAGCCCCTAGCAGGCATGGCATGGGTCAAGTGCCGAGTGTGCGGCAGAGGAGGGCGCGCCAGCCTTGCCACAGGCGCCCACGTGAGCCAGCCCCTCGTGCCTGTCCCTCGACTAAGTGCCCAGCGAGCGAGCCAGAGGAGCCGTGTCGCACGGACCCTTGGTGTGGCAGGCATGCCCCAGCAGCCCCCAGCAGGCTTGGCATGGGCCAAGTGCCGAGTGTGCGGCAGCGGTGGGCGCTCCAGCCAGGCCACAGGCGCCCATCGCAAGCCAGCCCCCTCGTCCCTGTCCCTCAATTAGGTGCCCAGCGAGTGAGCAAGGGGAGCCACGTCGCATGGACCCTAGGCATGGGAGGAATGCCCAGTAAAACCCCAGCAGGCACAGTATGGGCCAAGTGCCCAGCGTGCGGCAGAGGAAGGCGCGCAAGCCAGGCCAAAGGTGCCCATCGCGAGCCAGCCCCCTCGTCCCTGTCCCTCGACTAAGTGCCCAGGGAGCGAGCCAGGGGAGCCGCGTCGCACAGACACTGGGTGTGGCAGGCATGCCCCGGCAGCCCTCAACAGGCTCGTCATAGGCCAAGTGCCAAGTGTGCGGCAGTGGTGGGCGCGCCAGCCAGGCCACAGGCGCCCATCGCGAGCCAGCCCCCTCGTCCCTGTCCCTCGACTAAGTGCCCAGCGAGCGAGCCAGGGGAGCTGTGTCACATGGATCCTGGGCATGGGAGGCATGGCCATGCAGCCTCCACCAAGCATGGCATGGGCCAAGTGCCTTGTGTGCAGCCGCGATGGGCGCGCCAGCCAAGCCACAGGCGCCCATCACGAGCTGGCCCCCTCGTCCCTGTCCCTCGAATAAGTGAACAGCGAGCGAGCCAGGGGAGCCACATCACACGGACCTTGGGAATGGCAGGCCAGCCACAGCAGCCCCCAGCAGGCATGGCATGGGCCAAGGGCCCATCGTGCGGCAGCGGCGGGCGTGCCAGGGAGGCCACAGGCTCCCAACCCGAGCCATCCCCCTCGTCCCTGTCCCTCGACTAAGTGCCCAGCGAGCGAGCTAGGGGAGCTGCATCGCTTGGACCCTGGGCACAGGGGCCATGACTAGGCATCACCCAGATGGTATGGCATGGGCCAAGTGCCCAGTGTGCGGCAGAGGGGGCGCGCCAGCCAGGCCACAGGCGCCCATCGCGAGCCAGCCCCCTCGTCCCTGTCCATCGACTAAGTGCCAAGCGAAGGAGCCAGGGGAGCCGCATCGCACAGACAATGGGCACGGGAGGCATTCCCAGGCAGTCCCCAGCAGGCACGGCATGGGCCAAGTGCCCAGCGTGCGGCAGCGGTGGGCGCACCAGCCAGGCCACAGGCGCCCATCGCGAGCCAGCCCCCTCATCCCAGTCCCTCGACTAAGTGCCCAGCGAAGGAGCCAGGGGAGCCGCATCGCACAGACACTGGGCACGGGAGGCATGCCCAGGCAGCCCCTAGCAGGCAAGGCATGGGTCAAGTGCCGAGTGTGCGGCAGAGGAGGGCGCGCCAGCCTTGCCACAGGCACCCATCGCAAGCCAGCCCCCTCGTCCCTGACTCTCGACTAAGTGCCCAGCGGGCGAGCCAGGGGAGCCGCGACGAATGGACCATGGGCACGGCAGGCATGCCCAGGAAGCCCCCAGCAGGCACGGCATGGGCCAAGTTCCCAGCGTGCGGCAGAGGAGGGCGTGCCAGCCCGGCCCCAGGCGGCCATCGCGAGCCAGCCCCCTCGTGCCTGTCCCTCGACTAAGTGCCCAGCGAGCGAGCCAGGGGAGCCGCATCGCACGGACCCTGGGCACAGGAGGCATGCCAGGGCAGCCCCCAGCAGGAACGGCATGGGCCAAGGGTCCAGCGTGCGGCAGCGGCGGGCGTGCCAGGGAGGCCGCAGGTGCCCATCGCGAGCCCGGCCCCTCGTCCCTTTCCCTCGACTAAGTGCCCAGCGAGCGAGCTAGGGGAGCCGCGTCGCTTGGTCCCTGGGCGCAGGGGACATGACCAGGCAGCCCCCAGAAGGCATGGCATGGGCCAAGTGCCCAGCGTGCGGCAGAGGAGGGCGTGCCAGCCAGGCCACAGGCGGCCATCGCGAGCCAGCCCCCTCTTGCCTGTCCCTCGACTAAGTGCCCAGCGAGCGAGCCAGGAGAGCCGCATCGCACGGACCCTGGGAACGGGAGGCATGCCAAGGCAGCCCCAAGCAGGTACGGCATGGGCCAAGTGCCCATCTTGCGGCAGAGGAGGGCGCGCCAGCCAGGCCACAGGCATCCATCGTGAGCTAGCTCCCTCGTCCCTGTCCCTCGACTAAGTGCCCAGCGAGTGACCCAGGGGAGCCGCGTCGCACAGACCACGTGCACGGGAGGCATGCCCAGGAAGCCCACAGCAGGAATGGCATGGGCAAGTTTCCAGCATGCGGCAGAGGAGGGCGCGCCAGCCAGGCCACAGGCGCCCATTACAAGCCAGCCCCCTCGTCCCTGTCCCTCGACTAAGTGCCCAGCGAGCGAGCCAGGGGAGCCGCGTCGCACGGACCCTGGGCATGGGAGGCATGCCCAGTCAGCCCCCAGCAGGCATGGCATGGGCCATGTGACCAGCGTGCGGCAGAGGAAGGCTCGCAAGCCAGGCCACAGTCGCCCATCGCGAGCCAGCCCCCTCGTCCCTGTCCCACGACTAAGTGCCCAGCGAGGTAGCCAGGGGAGCCGCGTCGCACGGACCCTTGGTGTGGCAGGCATGCCTGAGCAGCCCCCAGCAGGCTCGGCATGGGCCAAGTGCCGAGTCTGCGGCAGCGGTGGGCGCGCCAGCCAGGCCACAGGCACCCATCGCAAGCCAGCCCCCTCGTCCCTGTCCCTCAACTAAGTGCCCAGCGAGTGAGCAAGGGGAGCCGCGTCGCACGGACCCTAGGCATGGGAGGCATGCCCACTAAAACCCCAGCAGGCACGGTATGGGCCAAGTGCCCAGCGTGCGGCAGAGGAAGGTGCGCAAGCCAGGCCACAGTCGCCCATCGCGAGCCAGCCCCCTCGTCCCTGTCCCACGACTAAGTGCCCAGCGAGCGAGCCCGGGCAGCCACGTCGCATGGACCCTGGGCATGGGAGGCATGCCCCAGCAGCCCCCAGCAGGTACGGCATGGGCAAAGTACCCAGCGTGCGGCAGCGGAGGGCGTGCCAGTGAGGCCACGGGCGCCCATTACGAGCCAGTCCTCTCATCCCTGTCCCTCGACTTAGTGCCCAGTGAGCGAGCCAGGGGAGCCACGTCGCATGGACTCTGGGCATGGGAGGCATGCCGAGGCTGCCCCCAGCAGGCACACCATGGGCCATGTGGCCAGTGTGCGGCAGAGGAGGGCGCGTCAGCAAGGCCACAGGCGCCCATCACGACCCAGGCCCCTCGTCCCTGTCCCTCGACTAAGTGCCCAGCGAGCGAGCCAAGGGAGCCATGTCGCACGGAGCCTGGGCACGTGAGGCATGCGCAGGCAGCCTCCAGCAGGCACAGCATGGGCCAAGTGCCTTCCGTGCGGCAACGGTGGCCGCGCCAGCCAGGCCACAGGCGCCCATCGCGAGCAAGCCCCGTAGTCCCTGTCCCTCGACTAAGTGCCCAGCGAGCGAGCCAGGGGAGCCACGTTGCATGGACCCTGGGAATGGCAGGCATGCCTCAGCAGCCCCGAGCAGGCATGGCATGGGTCAAGTGCCCAGCGTGCGGCAGTGGTGGGCGTGCCAGCGAGGCCACAGGCGCCCATCACGAGCGAGCCCCCTCGTCCCTGTCCCTCGACTAAGTGCCCTGCAAGCGAGCCAGGGGAGGCGAGTCACATGGGCCCTGGGGGTGGGAGGCATGTCCCGGCAGCCCCAAGCTGGTACGGCATGGGCCAAGTGCCCAGCGTGTGGCAGCGGTGGGCGCGCCAGCCAGGCCACAGGCACCCATCGCGAGCCAGCCCCCTCGTCCCTGTCCCTCGACCAAGTGCCCAGCGAGCGAGCCAGGGGAGCCATGTCGCACGGACCCTGGGCATAGGAGGCATGCCCAGGCAGCCCCCAGCAGGCTCGGCATGGGCCAAGTGCCCAGCGTGCGGCAGCGGTGGGCGCGCCAGCCATTCCACAGGCGCCCATCGCGAGCCAGCCCCCTCGTCACTGTCCCTCGACCAAGTGCCCAGCGAGCGAGCCAAGGGAGCCATGTCGCATGGACCCTGGGCATGGGAGGCATGCCCAGGCAGCCCCCAGCAGGTACAGCATGGGCCAAGTGCCCAGCGTGCGGCAACGGTGGGTGCGCCAGCCAGGCCACAGGCGCCCATCGCGAGCCAGCCCCCTCGTCCCTGTACCTCGACAAAGTGCCCAGCGAGTGAGCCAGGGGAGCCATGTTGCACGGACCCTGGGCACGGGAGGCATGCCCAGGCAGCCCCCAGCAGGCACGGCATGGGCCAAATGGTCAGCGTGCGGCAGCGCTGGGCGCGCCAGCCAGGCCACAAGCGACCATCGCGAGCCAGTCCCCTCGTCCCTGTCCCTGGTCTAAGTGCCCAGCGAGCGAGCCAGGGGAGCCGCGTCGCATGGATCCTGGGCATGGGAGGCATACCCAGGAAACCCCAAGCAGGCACCGCATGTGCCAATCACCCAGAGTGCCGCAGAGGAGGGCGCGCAAGCCATGCCACAGGCGCCCATCGCGAGCCAGCCCCCTCGTCACTGTCCCTCAACTAAGTGCCCAGCGAGAGAGCCAGGTGAGCCGCGTCGCATGGACTCTGGGCTTGGGAGGTGTGCCCAGGCTGCCCCCAGCAGGCACAGCATGGGCCAAGTGCCCAGCGTGCGGCAGAGGAGGGCGCGCCAGCAAGGCCACAGGCACCCATCATGACCCAGCCGCCTCATCCCTGTCCCTCGACTAAGTGCCCAGCGAGCGAGCCAGGGGAGCCACGTCGCACAGACCCTGGGCATGATAGGCATGCCCAGTCAGGCCCCAGCAGGCATGGCATGGGCCAAGTGCCCAGCGTTCAGCAAAGGTGGGCACGCCAGTGAGGCCACGGGCGCCCATCACGAGCCAGCCCCCTCGTCCCTGTCCCTCGACTTAGTGCCCCGTGAGTGAGCCAGGGGAGCCATGTCGCATGGACTCTGGGCACGGGAGGCATTCCTAGGAAGCCCCCAGCAGGCTTGGCATAGGCCATGTTCCCAGCGTGCGGCCGAGGAGGGCGCGCCAGCGAGGCCACGGGCGCCCATCACGAGCCAGCCCCCTCGTCCCTGTCCCTCGACTAAGTGCCCAGCGAACAACCCAGGGGAGCCGCATCGCACAGACCCTTGGCACTGGAGGCATCCCCAGGCAGCTCCCAGCAGGCACGGCATTGGCCAAGTGCCCAGTGTGCGGCAGCGGTGGGCGCGCCAGCGAGGCCACGGGCGCCCATTACGAGCCAGTCCTCTCGTCCCTGTCCCTCGACTTAGTGCCCCATGAGTGAGCCAGAGGATCCGTGTCGCATGGACTCTGGGAATGGGAGGCATGCCCAGGCTGCCCCCAGAATGCACAGCATGGGCCAAGTGGTCAGCGTGCGGCAGAGGAGGACGCGCCAGCAAGACCACAGGCGCCCATCACGACCCAGCCCCCTCGTACCTGTCCCTCGACTAAGTGCCCAGCGAAGGAGCCAGGGGAGCCACCTCACACAGACACTGGGCACGGGAGGCTTGCCCAGGCAGCCCCCAGCAGGCACGGCATGGGCCAAGTGCCGAGCGTGCGGCAGAGGAGGGCGCGCCAGCCTGGCCACAGGCGCCCATCGCGAGCCAGCCCCTCGTCCCTGACCCTCGACTAAGTGCCCAGCAGGCAAGCCAGGGTAGCCACGACGAATGGAACATGGGAACGGGAGGCATGCCCAGGAAGCCCCCAGCAGGCACGGCATGGGCCAAGTGCCCAGCGTGCGGCAGAGGAGGGCATGGCAGCCAGGCCACAGATGGCCATCGCGAGCCAGCCCCCTCGTGCCTGTCCCTCGACAAACTGCCCAGCGAGCGAGCCAGGGGAGCCGCGTCTCATGGACCCTTGGCACAGGGGGCATGCCCAGGCAGCCCACAGCAGGCATGGCATGAGCCAAGTGCCCAGTGTGTGGCAGAGGAGGGCACGCCAGCCAGGCCACAGGCGCCTATCGCGAGCCAGCCCCCTCGTCCCTGTCCCTCGACTAAGAGCCCAGCGAGCGAACCAGGGGATCCGCATCGCACAGACCCTGGGTGTTGGAGGCATGCCCTGGCAGTCCCCAGCGGGCACAGCATGGGCCAAGTGCCAAGCGTGCGGCAGCGGTGGGCGCGCCAGCCAGGCCACAGGCGCCCATCGCGAGCCAGTCCCCTCGTCCCTGTCCCTCGACTAAGTGCCCATCGAGCGAGCCAGAGGAGGTGCGTTGCATGGAACTTAGGAATGGTAGGGATGCCCCAGCAGCTCCGAGCAGGCATGGCATTGGTCAAGTGCCCAGTGTGCGGCAGCGGTGGGCGTGCCAGCGAGGCCACAGGCGCCCATAGCGAGCCAGCCCCCTCGTCCCTGTCCCTAGACTAAGTGCCCTGCGAGCGAGCCAGGGGAGGCGCGTCGCATGGGCCCTTGGTGTGGGAGGCATGCCCCAGCAGCCCCCAGCAGGCACGGCATGGGCCCAGTGCCAAGCATGCGGCAGCGGTGGGCGCGCCAGCCAGGCCACAGGCACCCATCGCGAGCCAGCCCCCTCGTCCCTGTCCCTCGACCAAGTGCCCAGTGAGCGAGCCAGGGGAGCCATATCGCACGGACCCTGGGCCTAGGAGGCATGCCCAGGCAGCTCCCAGCAGGTACAGCATGGGCCAAGTGCCGAGCGTGCGGCAGAGGAGGGCGCGCCAGCCTGGCCACAGGCGCCTATCGCGAGCCAGCCCCCTCGTCTCTGACCCTCGACTAAGTGCCCAGCGGGCGAGCCAGGGGAGCCACGATGAATGGACCATGGGAATGGGAGGCATGCCCAGGAAGCCCCCAGCAGGCACGGCACGGGCCAAGTGCCCAGCGTGCGGCAGAGGAGGGCATGGCAGCCAGGCCACAGACGGCCATTGCGAGCCAGCCCCCTCGTGCCTGTCCCTCGACAAACTGCCCAGCGAGCGAGCCAGGGGAGCCGTGTCTCATGGACCCTTGGCACAGGGGGCATGCCCAGGCAGCCCACAGCAGGCATGGCATGAGCCAAGTGCCCAGTGTGTGGCAGAGGAGGGCACGCCAGCCAGGCCACAGGCGCCCATCACGAGCCAGCCCCCTCGTCCCTGTCCCTTGACTAAGAGCCCAGCGAGCGAACCAGGGGATCCGTGTCGCACAGACCCTGGGTGTTGGAGGCATGCCCTGGCAGTCCCCAGCGGGCACAGCATGGGCCATGTGCCGAGCGTGCGGCAGCGGTGGGCGCGCCAGCCAGGCCACAGGTGCCCATCGCGACCCAGCCCCCTCGTCCCTGTCCCTCGACTAAGTGCCCATCGAGCAAGCCAGAGGAGGCGCGTTGCATGGAACCTGGGAATGGCAGGGATGCCCCAGCAGCTCCGAGCAGGCACGGCATGGGTCAAGTGCCCAGCGTGCGGCAGCGGTGGGCGTGCCAGCGAGGCCACAGGCGCCCATAGCGAGCCAGCCCCCTCGTCCCTGTCCCTCGACTAAGTGCCCTGCGAGCGAGCCAGGGGAGCCATATCGCACGGACCCTGGGCCTAGGAGGCATGCCCAGGCAGCTCCCAGCAGGCACGGCATGGGACAAGTGCCCAGCATGCGGCAGCGGTGGGCGCGCCAGCCATGCCACAGGAGCCCATCGCGAGCCAGCCCCCTCATCCCTGTCCCTCGACCAAGTGCCCAGCGAGTGAGCCAGGGGAGCCATGTCGCATGGACCCTTGGCACGGGAGGCATGCCCAGGCATCCCCCAGCAGGTACGGCATGGGCCAAGTGCCCAGCGTGCGGCACCAGTGGGTGCGCCAGCCATGCCACAGGCGCCCATCGCGAGCCAGCCCCCTCGTCCCTGTACCTCGACCAAGTGCCCAGCGAGCGAGCCAGAGGAGCCATGTCGCACGGACCTAGGGCACGGGAGGAATGGCTAGGCAGCCCCCAGCAGGCACGGCATGGGCCAAGTGCCTAGTGTGCGGCAGCGGTGGGCGCGCCAGCCAGGCCACAAGCACCCATCTCGAGCCAGCCCCCTCGTGCCTGTCCCTGGTCTAAGTGCCAAGCGAAAGAGCCAGGGGAGCCGTGTTGCATGGACTCTGGGCACGGGAGGCATGCCCAGGCAGCCTCCAGCAGGCTCGGCATAGGCCATGCTCCCAGCGTGCGGCAGAGGAGGGCGCGCCAGCGAGGCCACGGGCGCCCATCACGAGCCAGCTCCCTCGTCCCTGTCCCTCGGCTAAGTGCCCATCGAACGAGCCAGGGGAGCTGCATCGCACAGACCCTGGGCACTAGAGGCATGCCCAGGCAGCTCCCAGCAGGCGTGGCATTGGCCAAGTGCCCAGTGTGTGGCAGCGGTGGGCGCGCCAGCGAGGCCACGGACGCCCATTACGAGCCAGTCCTCTCGTCCCTGTCCCTCGACTTAGTGCCCCGTGAGCGAGCCAGGGGAGCCGCGTCGCATGGACTCTGGGAATGGGAGGCATGCCCAGGCTGCCTCCAGCAGGCACAGCATGGGCAAAGTGCCCAGCGTGCGGCAGAGGAGGGCGCGCCAGCAAGGCCACAGGCGCCGATCACGACCCAGCCCCCTCGTTCCTGTCCCTCGACTAAGTGCCCAGCGAGCGAGCCAGGGCAGCCGTGTCGCACGGACCCTGGGCATGGGAGGCATGCCCAGGCAGCCTCCAGCAGGCATTGCATGGGCCAATTTCCCAGCGTGCGGCAGCGGTGGGCGCGCCAACCAGGCCACAGGCGCCCATCGCGAGCCAGCCCCCTCATGCCTGTCCCTCGACTAAGTGCCCAGCGAGGGAGCCAGGGGAGCCGCGTTGCATGGACCCTTGGATATGGGAGGCATGCCCCAGTGTCCCCCAGCCGGCACGGGATGGGCCAAGTGCCCAGCGTGCGGCAGAGGAGGGCGCGCCAGTCTTGACACAGGCGCCCATCGCGAGCCACCCCCCTCATCCCTGCCCCTCGACTAAGCGCCCCTCGAGCGAGCCAGGGGATCCGCGTCGCATGGACCCTGGGCACAGGAGGCATGCCCAGCAAGCCCAAAGCAGGCATGGCATGGGCCAAATGCCCAGCATGCGGCAGCGGTGGGCGCGCCAGCCAGGCCACAGGCGCCCATCGCCAGCCAGCCCCCTCGCCCCTGTCCCTTGTTAAGGTGCCCAGTGAGCGAGCCAGGGGAGCCGCGTCGCACGGACCCTGGGTATGGGACGAATTCTCGGGCAGCCCCCAGCAGGTACGGCATGGGCCAAGTGCCTAGCATGCTGCATCGGTGGGCGCACCAGCCAGGCAACAGGCGCCAAACACGAGCCAGCCCCCTCGTCCTTGTCCCTCGACTAAGTGCCCAGCGATGGACCCAGGGGAGCCGCGTCGCCTTGACCTTGGGCACAGGAGGCATGCCCAGGCAGCCCCCAGCAGGCTCGGCATGGGCCAAGTGCCCAGCGTGCGGCAGCGGTGGGCTCGCCAGCCAGGCCACATGCGCTCATCGCGAGCCAGCCCCCTCGTCCCTGTCCCTCGACTTAGTGCCCTGTGAGCGAGCCAGGGGAGCCGCATCACATGGACTCTGGGCATGGGAGGCATCCCCAGGCAGCCCCCAGCAGGCACAGCATGGGTCAAGTGCCCAATGTGCGGCAGCGGTGGGCGCGCCAGCAAGGTCATGGGTGCCCATCACGAGCCAACCCCCTCGTCCCTTTCCCTCGACTTAGTGCCCCGTGGGTGAGTCAGGGGAGCAGAGTCGCATGGACTCTGGGCACGGGGGGCATCCCCAGGAAGCCCCCAGCAGGCACGGCATGGGCCAAGTGCCAAGCCTGCGGCAGAGGAGGGCGCGCCAGCAAGGCCACAGGCCCCCATCGCGAGCCAGCCCCCTCGTCTCTGTCGCTCGACTAAGTGCCCAGTGAGCAAGCCAGGGGAGCCGCATCGCAGGGACCCTGGGAACGGGAGGCAAGCCCAGGCAGCCCCTAGCAGTCACGCCATGGGCCAATTGCCCAGCGTGCTGCAGCGGTGGGCGCGCCAGCGAGGTCACGGGCGCCCATGATGAGCCAGCCCCCTCGTCCCTGTCCCTCGACTTATTGCCCCGTGAGTGAGCCAAGGGAGCAGTGTCGTATGGACTCTCAGAATGGGAGGCATCCCCAGGCAGCCCCCAGCAGGCACGGCATGGGCCAAGTGCCCTGCGTGCGGCAGAGGAGGGCGCGCCAGCAAGGCCACAGGCGCCCATCGCGAGCCAGCCCCCTCGTCCCTGTCCCTCGACTAAGTGCCCAGCGAGCGCGCCAGGGGAGCCACGTCGCATGGACCCTGGGAACGGAAGGCATACCCAGGCATCCTCCAGCAGGTACGGCATGGGCCAAGTGCCCAGCGTGCGGAAGCGGTGGGCGCACCAGCAAGGCCACAGACGCCCATCTTGAGCCAGCCCCCTCATCCCTGTCCCTCAACAAAGTGCCCAGCGAGCGAGCCAGGGGAGCCGCATCGCATCGACCCTGGGCATGGGAGGCATGCCCAGCAAGCCCACAGCAGGCACGGCAGGGGCCAAATACCCAGCATGCGGCAGCGGTGGGCGCGCCTGCAGGGCCACACGCGCCCATCGCGAGACAGCCCCCTCGTCCCTGTCCCTCAAGATGGTGCCCAGCGAGCGCGCCAGGGGAGCCGCGTCACACAGACCCTGGGTACGGGAGGCATTGCTGGGCAGCCCCCAGCAGGTACGGCATGGGCCAAGTGCCCAGCGTGCGGCAGCCAGGCCACAGGCGCCCAACACGAGCCAGCCCCCTCGTCCTTGTCCCTTGACTAAGTGCCCAGCGAGCGACCCAGGGAAGCCGCGTCGCATGGACCCTGGGCATGGGAGGCATGACCAGGCAGCCCCCAGCAGGCTTGGCATGGGCCAAGTGCCCAGCGTGCGGCAGCGGTGGGCGCGCCAGTCAGGACACAGGCGCCCATCGTGAGCCGGCCCCCCCGTCCCTGCCCCTCGACTAAGTGCCCAGCGAGTGAGCCAGGGGAGCTGTGTCGCATGGACCCTTGCAAAGGAGGCATGTCCAGGCAGCCCCAAGGAGGCACGGCATGGTCCAAGTGCCCAGCGTGCGGCAGCACTGGGCGCGCCAGCCAGGCCACAGGCGCCCATCGCTAGCAAGCCTCCTCGTCTCTGTCCCTCGACAAAGTGCCCAGCGAGCGAGCCAGGGGAGCTGCGTTGCTTGGTCCCTGGGCACGGGAGGCATGCCCAGGCAGCCCCCAGCAGGTACGGCATGGGCCAAGTGCCGAACGTGCGGCAACGGTGAGCGCGCCAGCCAGGCCACAGGTGCCCATCGCGAGCCAGCCCCCTCGTGCCTGTCCCTCGACTAAGTGCCCAAAGAGCGAGGCAGCGGAGCCGTGTTGCACGGACCCTGGGCACAGGAGGCATGCCCAGATAGCCCAAAGCAGGCACGGCATGGGCTAAATGCCCAGCATGTGGCAGCAGTGGGCGCGCCAGCCAGGCCACAGGCGCCCATCGCGAGCCAGCCCCCTCGTCCCTGGACCTCGACCAAGTGCCCAGCGAGCGAGCCAGGGGAGCCATGTCGCACTGACCCTGGGCACGGGAGGAATGCCCAGGCAGCCCCCAGCAGTCACGGCATGGGCCAAGTGCCTAGTGTGCGGTAGCGGTGGGGGCGCCAGCCAGGCCACAAGCGCCCATCGCGAGCAAGCCCCCTCGTCCCTGTCCCTGGTCTAAGTGCCCAGCGAAGGAGCCAGGGGAGCCGTGTCGCATGGACTCTGGGCACGGGAGGCATGCCCAGGCAGCACCAGCAGGCTCGGCATAGGCCATGTTCCCAGCGTGCGGCAGAGGAGGGCGCGCCAGCGAGGCCACGGGCGCCCATCACGAGCCTGCTCCCTCGTCCCTGTCCCTCGGCTAAGTGCCCATCGAACGAGCCAGGGGAGCCGCATCGCACAGACCCTGGGCACTAGAGGCATGCCCAGGCAGCTCCCAGCAGGCGCGGCATTGGCCAAGTGCCCAGTGTGCGGCAGCGGTGGGCGCGCCAGCGAGGCCACGGACGCCCATTACGAGCCAGTCCTCTCGTCCCTGTCCCTCGACTTAGTGCCCCGTGAGCGAGCCAGGGGAGCCGCGTCGCATGGACTCTGGGCATGGGAGGCATGCCCAGGCTGCCTCCAGCAGGCACAGCATGGGCAAAGTGCCCAGCGTGCGGCAGAGGAGGGTGCGCCAGCAAGGCCACAGGCGCCAATCACGACCCAGCCCCCTCGTCCCTGTCCCTCGACTATCTGCCCAGCGAGAGAGCCAGGGCAGCCGTGTCGCACGGACCCTGGGCACGGGAGGCATGCCCAGGCAGCCTCCAGCAGGCATTGCATTGGCCAATTTCCCAGCGTGCAGCAGCGGTGGGCGCGCCAGCCAGGCCACAGGCGCCCATCGCGAGCCAGCCCCCTCATGCCTGTCCCTCGACTAAGTGCCCAGCGAGGGAGCCAGGGGAGCCGCGTTGCATGGACCCTGGGTATGGGAGGCATGCCCCAGTGTCCCCCAGCCGGCACGGGATGGGCCAAGTGCCCAGCGTGCGGCAGAGGAGGGCGCGCCAGTCTTGACACAGGCGCCCATCGCGAGCCACCCCCCTCATCCCTGCCCCTCGACTAAGTGCCCCTCGAGTGAGCCAGGGGATCCGCGTCGCATGGACCCTGGGCACAGGAGGCATGCCCAGCAAGCCCAAAGCAGGCATGGCATGGGCCAAATGCCCAGCATGCGGCAGCGGTGGGCGCGCCAGCCAGGCCACAGGTGCCCATCGCAAGCCAGCCCCCTCGCCCCTCTCCCTTGATAAAGTGCCCAGTGAGCGAGCCAGGGGAGCCACGTCGCATGGACCCTGGGTATGGGAGGAATTCTCGGGCAGCCCCCAGCAGGTATGGCATGGGCCAAGTGCCTAGCATGCTGCATCGGTGGGCGCACCAGCCAGGCAACAGGCGCCAAACACGAGCCAGCCCCCTCGTCCTTGTCCCTCGACTAAGTGCCCAGCGATCGACCCAGGGGAGCCGCGTCGCCTTGACCCTGGGCACGGGAGGCATGCCCAGGCAGCCCCCAGCAGGCTCGGAATGGGCCAAGTGCCCAGGGTGCGGCAGCGGTGGGCTCGCCAGCCAGGCCACAGGCGCTCATCGCGAGCCAGCCCCCTCGTCCCTGTCCCTCGACTTAGTGCCCTGTGAGCGAGCCAGGGGAGCCGCATCACATGGACTCTGGACATGGGAGGCATCCCCAGGCAGCCCCCAGCAGGCACGGCATGGGTCAAGTGCCCAATGTGCGGCAGTGGTGGGCGCGCCAGCAAGGTCATGGGCGCCCATCACGAGCCAGGGGAGCAGTGTCGTATGGACTCTCAGAACGGGAGGCATCCCCAGCAGGCACGGCATGGGCCATGTGCCCTGCGTGCGGTAGAGGAGGGCGCGCCAGCAAGGCCACTGGCGCCCATCGCGAGCCAGCCCCCTTGTCCCTGTCCCTCGACTAAGTGCCCAGTGAGCGCGCCAGGAAAGCCGCGTCGCATGGACCCTGGGAACGGAAGGCATACCCAGGCATCCTCCAACAGGTACGGCATGGGCCAAGTGCCCAGCGTGTAGAAGCGGTGGGCGCACCAGCAAGGCCACAGATGCCCATCTCGAGCCAGCCCCCTCATCCCTGTCCCTCAACAAAGTGCCCAGCGAGCGAGCCAGGGGAGCCGCATCGCATCAACCCTGGGCATGGGAGGCATGCCCAGCAAGCCCACAGCAGGCATGGCAGGGGCCAAATACCCAGCATGTGGCAGCGGTGGGCGCGCCTGCAGGGCCACACACGCCCATCGCGAGCCAGCCCCCTCGTCCCTGTCCCTCGAGATAGTGCCCAGCGAGCGAGCCAGGGGAGCCGCGTCACATGGACCCTGGGTACGGGAGGCATTGCCGGGCAGCCCCCATCAGGTACGTCATGGGCCAAGTGCCCAGTGTGCGGCAGCCAGGCCACAGGCGCCCAACACGAGCCAGCCCCATCGTCCTTGTCCCTCGACTAAGTGCCCAGCGAGAGACCCAGGGAAGCCGCGTCGCATGGACCCTGGGAACGGGAGGCATGACCAGGCAGCCCCCAGCAGGCTTGGCATGGGCCAAGTGCCCAGCGTGCGGCAGCGGTGGGCGTGCTAGCCAGGCCACAGGCGCCCATCGCGAGCCAGCCCCCTCGTCCCTGTCCCTCGACTAAGTGCCCAGCGAGCGAGCGATGGGAGCCGCGTCTCTCGGACCCTGCAAGTGGGAGGCATGCCCCGGTAGCCCCCAGCAGGCATGGCATGGGCCAAGAGCCCAACCTGCGGCAGCGGTGGGCGCGCCAGCCAGTCTGCGGGCGCCCATCGCGAGCCAGCCCCCTCGTCCCTGTCCCTCGACTAAGTGCCCAGCGAGCGAGCTAGCGGAGCCGCGTCGCATGGACTCTGGGAATGGGAGGCATGCCCAGTAAGCCGCCATCAGGCACAGCGTGGGCCAAGTGCCCAGCGTGCGGCAGCGGTGGGCGCGCCAGTCAGGACACAGGCGCCCATCGTGAGCCAGCCCCCCCGTCCCTGCCCCTCGACTAAGTGCCCAGCGAGTGAGCCAGGGGAGCTGTGTCGCATGGACCCTTGCAAAGGAGGCATGTCTAGGCAGCCCCAAGGAGGCACGGCATGGTCCAAGTGGCCAGCGTGCGGCAGCAGTGGGCGCGCCAGCCAGGCCACAGGCGCCCATCGCTAGCAAGCCCCCTCGTCTCTGTCCCTCGACAAAGTGCCCAGCGAGCGAGCCAGGGGAGCTGCGTTGCTTGGTCCCTGGGCACGGGAGGCATGCCCAGGCAGCCCCCAGCAGGTACGGCATGGGCCAAGTGCCGAACGTGCGGCAGTGGTGAGCGCGCCAGCCAGGCCACAGGTGCCCATCGCGAGCCAGCCCCCTCGTGCCTGTCCCTCGACTAAGTGCCCAAAGAGCGAGCCAGTGGAGCCGTGTTGCACGGACCCTGGGCACAGGAGGCATGCCCAGATAGCCCAAAGCAGGCACGGCATGGGCTAAATGCCCAGCATGTGGCAGCGGTGGGCGCGCCAGCCAGGCCACAGGCGCCCATTACGAGCCAGCCCCCTCGTCCCTGTCCCTCGACTAAGTGCCCAGCGAGCGAGCCGGGGGAGCCATGTCGCATGGACCCTGTGCATCGAAGGCATGCCCAGGAAGCCCCCATCAGGTACAGAATGGGCCAAGTGCCACGCGTGCGGCAGCGGGGGCGCGCCAGTAAGGACACAGGCGCCCATCGCAAGCCAGCCCCCTCAACTAAGTGCCCCGCGAGCGAGCCAGGGGAGCCGCGTCGCATGGACCCTGGGCAAAGGAGGTATGCCCAGCAAGCCCAAAGTAGGCACAGAATGGGCCAAGTGCCCAGCATGCGGCAGCGGTGGGCGCGCCAGCCAGGCCACAGGCGCCCATCGCGAGCCAGCCCCCTCGTCCCTGTCCCTTGACAAAGTGCCCAGCGAGCGAGCTAGGGGAGCCGTGTCGCATGGACCCTGGGTGCGGGAGGCATGCCCGGGCAGCCCCCAGCAGGTACGGCATGGGCCAAGTGCCCAGCGTGAGGCAGTGGTTGGCGCACCAGCCAGGCCACAGGCGCCCAACACGAGCCAGCCCCCTCATCCTTGTCCCTCGACTAAGTGCCCATCGAGCGAGCCAGGGGAGCCGCGTCGCATGGACCCTGGGCATGGGAGGCATGCCCAGGCAGCCCCCAGCAGGCTCAGCATGGGTCAAGTGCACAGAGTGCGGCAGCGGTGGGCGCGCTAGCCAGGCCAAAGGCCACAGGCGCCCATCGCGAGCCAGCCCCCTTGTCCCAGTCGCTCGACAAAGTGCCCAGCGAGCGAGCCAGGGGAGCCGCGTCGCATGGACCCTGGGTACGGAAGGCATGCCCGGGCAGCCCTCAGCAGGTGCGGCGTGGGCCAAGTGCCCAGCGTCCGGCAGTGGTTGGCGCACCAGCCAGGCCACAGGCGCCCAACATGAGCCAGCGCCCTCGTCATTGTCCCTCGACTAAGTGCCCAGCGAGTGAGCCAGGGGAGCCGCGTCACATGGTCCCTGGGCACGAAAGGCATGCCCAGGCAGCCCCCAGCAGGCTCAGCATGGGCCAAGTGCACAGCGTGAGGCAGCGGTGGGCGCGCCGGCCAGGCCACAGGCGCTCATCGCAAGCCAGCCCCCTCATCCCTGCGCCTCGACTAAGTGCCCAGCGAGAGAGCCAGAGGAGCCGTGTCCCATGGACCCTGGGCACAGGGGGCATGCCCAGGCAGCCCCCAGCAGGCTCGACATGGGCCAAGTTCCCTGTGTGTGGCAGCGGTGGGAGAGCCAGCCAGGCCACAGGCGCCCATCGTGAGCCAGCCCCCTCGTCCCTGTCCCTCGACTAAGTGCCCAGCGAGCGAGCCAGGAGAGCAGCGTTGCATGGACCCGGGGCACGGGAGACATGCCCAGGCAGCCCCCAGCAGGTACAGCTTGGGCCAAGTGCCCAGCGGGCAGCAGTAGTGTGCGCGCAAGCCAGGCCACAGGCGCCCATCGCGAGCCAGCTCCCTCGACCCTGTCCCTCGACTAAGTGCCCAGCAAGTGAGCCAGGGGAGCCGCGTCGCACAGACCCTGGGCACGACAGGCATGCCCAGGCAGCCCCCAGCAGGCACAGCATGGGCCTAGTGCCCAGCATGCTGCAGCAGTGGGTGCGCCAGCCAGGCCACAGGCGCCCATCGCGAGCCAGCCCCCTCGTCCCTGTCCCTCGACTAAGTGCCCAGCGAGCGAGCCCGGGGAGCCGCGTCGCACGGACCCAGAGCACGGGAGGTATGCCCCTGCTGCCCCCAGCAGGTATGGCATGGGTCAAGTGCCCAGCGTCTGGCAGCGATGTGCGCGCCAGCCTGGCCACAAGCGCCCATTGCGAGCCAGCCCCCTCGTCCTTGTCCCTCGACTAAGTGCCCAGCGAGCGACCCAGGGGAGCCGCGTTGCATGGACCCTGGGCATGGGAGCAATTCCCAGGCAGCCCCCAGCAGGCTCAGCATGGGCCAAGTGCACAGCGTGCGGCAGCGGTGGGCGCGCCAGCCAGGCCACCGGCGCCCAACACGAGCCAGCCCCCTCGTCCTTGTCCCTCGACAAAGTGCCCAGTGAGCGAGCTAGGGGAGCCGTGTCGCATGGACCATGGGTGCGGGAGGCATGCCCAGGCAGCCCCCAGCAGGTACGGCATTGGCCAAGTGCCCTGCGTGAGGCAGTGGTTGGCGCACCAGCCAGGCCACAGGCGCCCAACACGAGCCAGCCCCCTCGTCCTTGTCCCTCGACTAAGTGCCCAGCGAGCGAGCCAGGGGAGCCACGTTGCATGGACCCTGGGCATGGGAGGCATGCCCAGGAAGCCCCCAGCAGGCTCGGCATGGGTCAAGTGCACTGCATGCCACAGCGGTGGGCGCGCCAGCCAGGCCATGGGTGCCCATCGAGAGCCAGACCCCACGTCCTTGTCCCTCGACTAAGTACTCAGCGAGCGAGCCAGGGGGCCGTGTCGCACGGACCCTGGGCACGACAGGCATGCCCAGGCAGCCCCCAGCAGGCTCGGCGTGGGCCAAGTGCCCAGCATGCTGCAGCGGTGGGCGTGCCAGCCAGGCCACAGGCGCCCGGCAGGTATGGCATGGGTCAAGTGCCCAGTGTCCAGCAGCGATGTGCGTGCCAGCCTGGCCACAGGCGCCCATCGCGAGCCATCCCCCTCGTCCTTGTCCCTCGACTAAGTGCCCAGCGAGCGACCCAGGGGAGCCGCGTCGCATGGACCCTGGGCACGGGAGTAATGCCCAGGCAGCCCCCAGCAGGCTCGGCATGGGCCAAGTGCACAGCGTGCGGCAGCGGTGGGCGTGCCAGCCAGGCCACAGGCGCTCATCGCGAGCCAGCCCCGTCGTCCCTGCGCCTCAACTAAGTGCCCAGCAGGCGAGCCGGGGGAGCCATGTCCCACGGACCCTGGGCACAGGGGGCATGCCCAGGCAGCCCCCAGCAGGCTCGGCATGGGCCATGTGCCTAGCGTGGGGCAACGGTGGGCGTGCCAGCCAGGCCACAGGCGCCCATCGCGAGCCAGCCCCCTCGTCCTTGTCCCCCGACTAAGTGCCCAGCGTGCGAGACAGGGGAGCCGCGTCGCACAGACCCTGGGAACGGGAGGCATGCCCCGATAGCCACCAGCAGGCACAGCATGGGCCATGTGCCGAGTGTGCGGTAGCGGTCGGCGCACCAGCGAGGCCACAGGCGCCCATCGCGAGCAAGCCCCCTCGTCCCTGTACCTCGACTAAGTGCCAAGTGAGTTAGCCAGGGGAACCGCATCGCATGGACTCTGGGCATGGGAGGCATTCCCCGGCAGCCCCAAGCAGGTATGGCATGAGCTAAGTGCCCAGCGTGCGGCAGCGGTGGGCGTGCCAGCCAGGCCACTGGCGCCCATCTTGAGCAAGCCCCCTTATCCCTGTCCCTCGACTAAGTGCCCAGTGGGCTAGCCAGGTGATCCGCTTCACACGGATCCTGGGCACGGCAGGTAAGCCCAGGAAGTCCCCAGCAGGCACGGCATGGGCTAAGTGCCATGCGTGCGGCAGCGGTGGGCGCGCCAGCCAGGCCACAGGCGCCCATAGCGAGCAAGCCCCCTCGTCCCTGTCCCTCGAGTAAGTGCCCAGCGAGTGAGCCAGGGGAGCCCCGTCGCATGGACCCTGGGTGTTGGTGAAATTCCCCATCAGCCCCCAGCAGGCACGGAATGGGCCAAGTGCCCAGCGTGCGGTAGAGGTGGGCGCGCCAGCCAGGCCACGGGCGCCCATCGTGAGCCAGCCTCCTCGTCCATGTCCCTCGACTAAGTTCCTAGCGAGCGAGCCAGGGGAGCCGCGTCGCATGGACTCTGGGCAGGGGAGGCATTTGCAGGAAGCCCCCAGCAGTCAGGCATGGGCCAAGTGCCCAGCGTGCGATAGAGGTGGGCGCGCCAGCCAGGCCACGGGTGCCCATCGCGAGCCAGCCCCCTCGTCCCTGTCCCTCGACTAAGTGCCCAGCGAGTGAGCCAGGGGAGCCATGTCGCACGAGCCCTTGGAATGGGAGGCATGCCCCGGCAGCCCCCAGCAGGCACGGCATGAGCCAAGTGCCCAGTGTGCGGTAGAGGTGGGCGCGCCAGCCAGGCCACGGGTGCCCATCGCGAGCCAGCCCCCTCGTCCCTGTCCCTCGACTAAGTGCCCAGCGAGCGAGCCAGCGGAGCCGTGTCGCATGGACTCCGTGCATGGTAGGCATGCCCAGGCAGCCCCAAGTAGGCACGGCATGGGCCAAGTGCCCAGCGTGCGGCAGCGGTGGGCGTGCCAGCCAGGCCGCGGGCGCCCATAGCGAGCCAGCCCCCTCGCCCCTGCCGCTCGACTGACTGCCCAGCATGTGAGCCAGGGATGCCGCGTCGCACAGACCCTGGGCATGGGTGGCACGCCCGGGCAGCCTCCAACATGCACGGCATGGGCCAATTGCCCAGCGTGCGGCAGCGGTGGGCGCGCCAGCCAGGCTGCGGGCGCCATTCGCGAGCCAGCCCCCTCGTCCCTGCCCCTTGACGAAGTGCCCAGCAAGTGAGCCAGGGGAGCCGCGTCCCACGGACCCTGGGTATGGGGGGCATGCCCAGGCAGCCTGCA
>JAJFZO010000775.1:0-2500 GCA_021397835.1 Moringa oleifera
GAGGGACAGGGATGTGAGGGGCTGGCTTGCGATGGGCGCCCGCGGCATGGCTGGCGCGCCCACCACTGCCTCATGCTGGGCGAGCAGCCCATGCCGTGCCTGCTGGGGGCTGCCTGGGCTTGCCCCCAAAGCCCACAGTCCGTGCAATGCTGCACCGCTGGCTCTCACACTGGGCAGTCAGTCGAGGGGCAGGGACGAGGTGGCTGGCTCGTGATGGGCGCCCGAGGCCTGGCTGGCACACCCACTGCTGCTGCACGCTGGGCTAGCAGCCCATGCCATGCCTGCTGGGGGCAGCCTGTAAGCGCCACCCATGCCCAGGGTCCGTGCGACGTGGCACCCCTGGCTCGCACGCTGGGCAGTCAGTCGAGGGGCAGGGACGAGGCCTGGCTGGCGTGCCAATCGCTGCCGCACGCTGGGCGAGCAGCCCATGCTGTGCCTGCTGGGGGCTGCCTGGGCATGCCACCCATGCCCAGGGTCCGTGCGACATGGCTCCCCTGGCTCGCATGGTGGGAAGTCAGTGGGAAGTCAGTCGAGGGGCAGGGACGAGGGGGCTGGCTCACGATGGGCGCCCGAGGCCTGGCTGGCGCGCCCATCGCTACCGCACGCTGGGCTAGCAGCCCATGCCGTGCCTGCTGGGGGCTGCCTGGGCGTGCCACCCATGCCCAGGGTCCATGCGACGTGGTACCCCTGGCTCGCACGCTGGGCACTACGTCGAGGGAGTGGGACGTGGGGGCTGGCTCGCGATGGGCGCCCGAGGCCTATCTTGTGCGCGCACCGTTGCCGCACGCTGGGCGAGCAGCCCATGCCGTGCCTGCTAGGGGATTCCTGGGTGTGCTAACAGTGCCCAGGGTCCATGCAACGCGGCCCCCCTGGCTCGCTCGCAGGGCACTACGTCGAGGGACAGGGACGTGGGGGCTGGCTCGCGATGGGCGCCCGCAGCCTGGATGACACGCCCACTGCTGCCGCACGTTGGGCGAGCCGCCCATGCCGTGCCTGCTGGGGGCTGCCTGGGCGTGCCACCCGTGCCCAGGGTCCATGCGACGCGGCTCCCCTGGCTCGCTCGCTGGGGACTTAGTCGAGGGACAGGGACAAGGGGGCAGGCTCGCGATGGGCGCCTGTGGCCTTGCTGGCGCGCCCACCTCTGCCGCACGCTGGGCACTTTCCCCATGCCGTTCCTGCTGGGGGCTTTCTGGGAATGCCTCCCATGCCCAGGATCCACTCGACGTGGCTCCCCTGGCTCACTCGCTGGGCCCTTAGTCAAGGGGCAGGGACAAGGGGGCTGGCTCGCGAGGGGCACCCGCGGCCTGGCTGGCGTGCCCAGCTCTACCACACGCTGGGCACTTGGCCCATGCCGTGCATACTAGGGGCTGCCTGGGCATGCCTCTCATGCCCAGTATCTGTACGACACAGCTCCCCTTGCTCGCTCACTGGGCAGTTAGTCAAGGGACAGGGACGAGGGGGCTGGCTCGCGATGGGCGCCTGTGGCCTGGCTGGCACGCCCTCCTCTGCCGCACGCTTGGCGCTTGGCCAAAGCCATGCCTGCTTGGGACTACCTGGGCATGCCTCCTGTGCCCAGGGTCCATGCGATGCAGATCCCCCGGCTCGCTCGCTGGGCACTTAGTCGAGGGACAGGGACGTGGGGGCTGGTTCGCGATGGGCGCCCGCGGCCTGGCTGGCGCCCCCACCGCTGCCGCACGCTGGGCGAGCAGCCCATGCCGTGCCTGCTGGGGGCTGCCTGGGCATGCCTCCTGTGCCCAGAGTCCGTGGGACACCACTCCCCTGGCTCGCTCGCTGGGCACTAAGCCGAGGGACAGGTACGATGGGGCTGGCTCGCGATGGGCCCCCGTGGCCTGGCTGGCGCACCCACCTCTACCAAACACTGGGCACTTGGCCCATGCCGTGCCTGCTGGGGGCTTCCTGGGCATGCCTTCCGTTCCCAGGGTCGATGCGACGCGGCTCCCCCGGCTCGCTCGCTGGGCACTTAGTCGAGGGGCAGGGACGTGGGGGCTGGTTCACGATGAGCGCCCGTGGCCTGGCTGGCGCGCCCACCACTGCTGCACGCTGGGTGATCAGCCCATGCCGTGCCTGCAGGGGGCTGCCGGGGCATGCCACCTGTGCCCAGGGTTCGTGCGACACGGCACCTCTGGCTCGCACGCTGGGCAGTCAGCCAAGGGGCAGGGACGAGGGGGCTCCCTACCGCTGCCGCATTCTGGGCGAGCAGCCTATACCGTGCCTGCTGGGGGCTGCCTGGGTGTGCCACCCATGCCCAGGGTCTGTGCGACGCGGCTCCCCTGGCTCGCTCGCTGGGCACTAAGTTGAGGGACAGGGACATGGGGGCTGGCTTGCGTTGGGCACCCGCGGCCTGGCTGGCGCGCCCACCGCTGCCGCACGCTGGGCGGGCAGCCCATGCCATGCCTGCTGGTGGCTGCCTGGGCGTGCCACCGCAGCCCAGGGTCCATGCGACACGGCTCCCCTGGCTCGCTCGCTGGGAACTTAGTCG
>JAJFZO010000775.1:10000-28354 GCA_021397835.1 Moringa oleifera
GGGGCATGCCACCCAAGCCCAGGGTCCATGCGACGCGGCCCCCCTGGCTCGCTTGCTGGGCACTTAGTCGAGGGACAGGGACGTGTGGGCTGGCTCGCGATGGGCTCCCGCGGCCTGGCTGGCGCGCCCACCGCTGCCGCACACTTGGTGAGTAGCCCATACCGTACCTGCTGGGGGCTGCCTTGGCATGCCACCTGTGCCCAGGGTCCGTTCAACACGGCCCCCCTGGCTCGTTCGCTGGGAACTATGTCGAGGGACAGGGACATGGGGGCTGGGTCGCGATGGGCGCCGGCAGCCTTTCTGGCGCGCCCACCGCTGCTGCACGCTGGGTGAGCTGCCCATGCCATGCCTGCTGGGGGCAGCCGGGGCGTGCCACCTGTGCCCACGGACCATGCGACGCGGCCCCCCTGGCTCGCTCGCTGGGCACTCAGTCGAGGGACAGGGACGTGGGGGCTGGCTCGCGATGGGCGCCGGCGGCCTTGCTGGCGCGCCCACCGCTGCAGCACGCTGGGCGAGCAGCCCATGCCGTGCCTGCTGGGGACTTCCGGGGCATGCCACCCGTGCCTACGGACTGTGCGACGCGGCCCCCTTGGCTCGCTCGCTGGGCACTTAGTCGAGGGACATGGACGTGGGGGCTGGCTCGCGATGGGCGCCCGCGGCCTGGCTGGCCCGCCCACCGCTGCCACACCCTGGGCGAGCAGCCCATGCCATGCCTGCTGGGGGCTGCCGGGGCATGCCACCCATGCCCACAGTGTGTGCGATGCAGCCCCCCTGGCTCGCTCGCTGGGCACTTAGTCGAGGGACAGGGATGTGGGGGCTGGCTCGCGATGGTGACCGCACCCTGGCTGGCCCGCCCACCGCTGCCGCACACTGGGTGAGCAGCCCATGCTGTGCCTGCTGGGGGCTGCCTGGGCGTGCCACTCGTACCCAAGGACCATGCGACGTGGCACCCCTGGCTCGCACGCTGGGCGGTCAGTCGAGGAGATGGGACGAGGGGGCTGGCTCACGATGGGAGCCCACAGCCTGGCTGGCGTGCCCACCACTTCAGCACGCTGGGAGAGCAGCCCATGCCATGCCTGATGGGGGCTGCCTGGGCATGCCACCCGTGCCCAGGTTCCGTGCGACGTGGCCCCCCTGGCACTCTCGCTGGGCACTACGTCGAGGGACAGGGATGTGGGGGCTGGCTCGCGATGGGCGCCGGCGGCCTTGCTGGTGCGCCCACCACTGCCACACGCTGGGCGAGCTGCCCATGCCATGCCTGCTGGGGGCAGCCAGGGCGTGCCACCCGTGCCCACGGACCATGCGACGCAGGCCCCCTGGCTCGCTCGCTTGGCACTTAGTCGAGGGAGAGGGACGTGGGGGCTGGGTCGCGATGGGCGCCCGCGGCCTGGCTGGCCCGCCCACTGCTGCCGCACGATGGGTGAGCAGCCCATGCGGTGCCTGCTGGGGGCTGCCTGGGCCTGCAACTCATGCCCAAGGTCCGTGCGACACGGCACCCCTGGCTTGCACGCTGGGCAGTCAGTCGAGGAGATTGGACGAGGGGGCTGGCTCGCGATGGGCGCCCGCGGCCTGGCTGGCGCGCACACCACTGCCGCACGCTGGGCGAGCAGCCCATGCTGTGCCTGCTGGGGGCTGCCTGGGTGTGTGACCCATGCCCAGGATCTGTGCGATGCGGCCCCCCTTGCTCGCTCGCTGGGCACTTAGTCGAGGGACGGAGATGTGGGGGCTGAGTCGCGATGGGCGCCTGCGGCCTGGCTGGCCTGCCCACCGCTGCCGCACGCTGGGCGAGGAGCCCATTCCGTTCCTGCTGGGGGCTGCCTGGGCGTGCCACTCATGCTCAGGGTCCGTGCAATGCGGCACCCCTGGCTCGCACGCTGGGCAGTACGTCGAGGAGATGGGACGAGGGGGCTAGCTCACGATGGGCGCACGCGGCCTGGCTGACGCGCCCACCACTGCCGCGCGCAAGGTGAGCAGCCCATGCGGTGCCTGCTGGGGGCTTCCTGTGTGTGCCACCCGTGCCCAGGATCTGTGTGACGCGGTCCCCCTGGCTCGCTCACTGGGCACTTAGTCGAGGGACAGGGATGTGGGGGCTGGCTCGCGATGGGCACCGGCGGCCTTGCTGGCGCACCCACTGCTGCAGCACGCTGGGCGAGCAGCCTATGCCGTGCCTGCTAGGGGCTGCTGGGGCATGCCACCCGTGCCCAGGGTCCATGTGACGTGGCCCCCCTGGCTCGCTCACTGGGAACTTAGTCGAGGGACAGGGACACGGGGGCTGGCTCACGATGTGCGCCGGCGGCCTTGCTGGCGTGCCCACCGCAGACGCACACTGGGTGAGTAGCCCATACCGTACCTGCTGGGGGATGCCTGGGCATGCCACCTGTGCCCAGGGTCCATTCGACGCAGCCCCACTGGCTCGTTCGCTGGGAACTACGTCGAGGGACAGGGACGTGGGGGCTGGGTCGCGATGGGCGCCGGCGGCCTGGCTGGCGCGCCCGCCGCTGCCGCACTCTGGGCGAGCAGCTGATGCCATGCCTGCTTGGAACAGTCTGGGCGTGCCACTCATGCCCAGGGTCCATGCGATGCGGCCCCCCTGTCTCACTCGCTGAGCACTTAGTCGAGGGACAGGGACGAGGGGGCTGGCTCGCGATGGGCGCCCGCGGCCTGGCTGGCGCGCCCACCACTGCAGCACGCTGGGCGAGCAGCCCATGCCGTGCCTGGTGGGGGCTGCTGGGTCATGCCATCGGTGCCCAGGGTCCGTGCGACGCGGTCCCCCTGGCTCGCTCACTGGGCACTTAGTCAAGGGACAGGGACGTGGGGGCTGGCTCGGATGGGTGTCCGCGGCCTGGCTGGCGTGCCGACCGCTGCGGCACGCTGGGTGAACAACCCATGCCGTGCCTGCTGAGGGCTGCCTGGGTATGCAACCATACCCAGGGTCCGTGAGACACAGCCCCCCTGGCTCGCTCGCTGAGCACTTAGTTGAGGGACAGGGACGTGGGGACGGGCTCGCGATCGGCTCCCGTGGCCTGGCTGGCACGCCCACCGCTGTGGCACTCTGGGTGAGAAGTCCATGCCATGCCTGCTGGGGGCTGCCTGGGCGTGCCACCCATGCCCAGGGTCCGTGCAACGCGGCCCCCCTGGCTCGCTCGCTGGGCACTACGTGGAGGGACAGGGACGTGGGGGCTTGCTCGCGATGGGCGCCGGCAAACTTGCTGGCGCGCCCACCATTGCCGCGCGCTGGGTGAGCAGCCCATGCCGTACCTGCTGGGGGCTGCCGGGGCATGCCACCGGTTCCATGTGAAGTGGCCCCCCTGGCACGCTCGCTGGGCACTTAGTCGAGGGACAGGGGCGTGGGGGTTGGCTCGCGATGGGCGCCCGCGGCCTTGCTGGCGTGCCCACCGCTGTGGCACGCTGGGTGAGCAGCCTATGCCATTCAGTCTGGGGGCTGCCTGGGCATGCCACCCATGCCCAGAGTCCGTGCAACACGGCCCCCCTGGCTCGTTCGCTGGGAACTACGTCGAGGGACAGGGACGTGGGGGCTGGGTCGCGATGGGCGCCGGCGGCCTGGCTGGCGCGCCCACCGCTGCTGCACTCTGGGTGAGCAGCTGATGCTGTGCCTGCTTGGGGCTGTCTGGGCGTGCCACTCATGCCCAGGGTCCATGCGATGCGGCCCCCCTGGCTCACTCGCTGAGCACTTTGTCGAGGGACAGGGACGAGGGGGCTGGCTCGTGATGGGCGCCCGCGGCCTGGCTGGCGCGCCCACCACTGCAGCACGCTGGGCGAGCAGCCCATGCCGTGCCTGCTGGGGGCTGCCGGGGAGTGCCACCGGTGCCCATGGTCCGTGCGACGCGGCCCCCCTGGCTCGCTGGCTGGGCACTTAGTCGAGGGACAGGGACGAGGGGGCTGGCTCGCGATGGGCACCCGCGGCCTTGCTGGCGTGCCTACCGCTGCTGCATGCTGGCCGAGCAGTGCATGCCGTGCCTGCTGGGGGCTGCCTGGGCATGCCACTCCTGCCCAGGGTTGGTGTGACGCAGCACCCCTGGCTCGCACGCTGGGCAGTCAGTCGAGGGGCAGGGACGAGGGGGCTGGCTTGCGATGAGCGCCCGTGGCCTGGCTGGCGTCCCCACTGCTGCCAGACGCTGGAAGAGCAGCCCATGCCATGCCTGCTGGGGGTTGCCAGGATGTGCCACCCATGCGCAGGGTCAGGGTCCATGCGACGAGGCCCCCTTGGCTCGCTCGCTGAGCACCTAGTCGACGGACAGGGACGTGGGGGCTGGCTCGGCTGGCGCGCCCACCGCTGCCGCACGCTAGGCGAGCAGCCCATGCCGTGCCTGCTGGGAGCTCCCTGGGCGTGCCACCTGTGCCCAGGGTCCATGCGACGTGGCCCCTCTGGCTCGCTCGCTGAGCACTTAGTCGAGGGACTGGGACGTGGGGCCTGGCTCGCGATGGGCGCCCGCGGTCTTTCTGTCGCGCCCACCGATGCTGCACGCTTGGCTTGCAGCCCATGCCGTGCCTGCTGGGGGCTGCCTGGGCGTGCCACTAGTGGCCAGGGTCCGTGCGATGCGGCACCCTTGGCTCGCACACTGGGCTGTCAGTCGAGGGGCAGGGACGAGGGGGCTGGATCACGATGGGCGCCCGCGGCCTGGCTGGCGCGCCCACCGCTGATGTACACTGGGCAAGCAGCCCTTGCCGTGCCTGCTGGGAGCTTCCTGGGCGTGCCACCTGTGCCCAGGGTCCTTGCAACGTGGCCCCCCTGGCTTGCTCGCTGAGCACTTAGTCGAGGGACAGGGACGTGGGGGCTGGCTCGCAATGGGCGCCTGCGGCCTGGCTGGCGCGCCCACCGCTGCCGCACGCTGGGCGACCAGCCCATGCCGTGCCTGCTGGGGGCTTCCTTGGCATGCCACCTGTGCATAGGGTCCTTGTGATGCAGCCCCCCAGGCTCGCTCGCTGAGCACTTAGTCGAGGGACAGGGACGTTGGGGCTGGCTCGCAATGGGCGCCCGCGGCCTGGCTGGCGCACCCACTGCTGCCGCACGCTGGGCGAGCCGCCCATGCCGTGCCTGCTGGGAGCTTCCTGGGCATGCCACCTGTGCCCAGGGTCCTTGCAACGCGGCCCCTCTGGCTTGCTCGCTGAGCACTTAGTCGAGGGACAGGGACGTGGGGGCTGGCTTGCAATGGGTGCCCGCGGAGTGGCTGGCGCACCCACTGCTGCCGCACGCTGGGTGAGCAGCCCATGCCGTGCCTGCTTTAGGCTGCCTGGGCGTCCCACCCATGCCCAGGGTCCGGGCGACGCGGCTCCCCTTGCTCGCTCGCTGGGCACATAGTCGAGGGACAGGTACGTGGGGACTGGCTCGCGATGGGCACACGTGGCCTTGCTGGTGACCCCACCGATGCCGCACGCTGGGCTTGCAGCCCATGCTGTGCATTCTGGGGGCTGCCTTGGCATGCCACTCATGCCCAGGGTCCATGCGATGCGGCACCCTTGGCTCGCACACTGGGCAGTCAGTCGAGGGACAGGGACGCGGGGGCTGGTTCGCGATGGGCGCCTGCGGCCTGGCTGGCGCGCCCACCGCTGACGCACACTTGGTGAGCAGCCCATGCCGTGCCTGCTGGGAGCTTCCTGGGTGTGCCACCTGTGCCCAGGGTCCTTGTGACATGGCCCCCCTGGCTCGCTCGCTGAGCACTTAGTCGAGGGACAGGAATGTGGGGGCTGGCTCGCAATGGGCGCCCGCGGCCGGGCTGGCGCGCCCACCGCGGCCGCACGCTGGGTGAGTAGCCCATGCCGTGCCTGGTGGGGGCAGCCTGGGCGTGCCACCCGTGCCAAGTGTCCGTGTGACGCAGCCCCCCTGGCTCGTTCACTGAGCACTTAGTCGAGGGACTGGGACGTGGGGGCTGGCTCGCGATGGGCGCCCGCGGCATTGGTGGCGTGCCCACCGCTGCCGCACTCTGGGTGAGCAGCCCATGCCTTGACGGCTTGGGGCTGCCTGGGAATGCCACCCATGCCCAGGGTCCATGCAACACGGCCCCCCTGGCTCGCTCGCTGGGCACTACGTCGAGGGATAGGGACGTGGGGGCTGGCACGTGATGGCCGCTGGCAGCCTTGCTGGCTAGCCCACCGCTGCCGCACGCTGGGCGAGCAGCCCATGCCGTGCCTGCTGGGGGCAGCCTGGGCGTGCGACCCGTGCCCAGGGTCCATGCGACGCGGTCCCCCTGGCTCACTCGATGAGCACTTAGTCGAGGGACAGGGACGTGGGGGCTGGCTCGAGATGGGCGCCTGTGGCCTGGCTGGCGCGCCCACCGCTGCCGCACGCTGGGCGAGCAGCCCATGCTGTGCCAGCTGGGGGCTGCCTTGGCGAGCAAACTGTGCCCAGGCTTTGTGTGATGCGGCCCCCCTGGCTCGCTCGTTGGGCACTTAGTCGAGGGACAGGGAAGTGGGGGCTGGCTCGTGATGGGCGCCCGCGGCCTGGCTGCCGCGCCCATGACTGCCGCACGCTGGGTGAGCAGCCCATCCCGTGCCCACTGGGGGCTTCCTGGGCATGCCATCTGTGCCCAGGGTCCATACAACGCATCCCCCCTAGCTCGCTCGCTGGGCACTTAGTCGAGGGACAGGGACGTGGCGGCTGGCTCGCGATGGGGGCCCGCGGCCTTGCTGGCACCCCCAACGCTGACGCACGCTGGACGAGCAGCCCATGCCGTGCCTGCTGGGGGCAGCCTGGGCATGCCACCCATGCCCAGGGTCTGTGCAACGCGGCCTCCCTGGCTCGCTCGCTGAGCACTTAGTCGAGGGACAGGGACGCGGGGGCTGGTTCGCGATGGGAGCCCGCGGCCTGGCTGGCGCGCCCACCGCTGGCGCACACTTGGTGAGCAGCCCATGCCGTGCCTACTGGGAGCTTCCTGGGCGTGCCACCTGTGCCCAGTGTCCATGTGATGCGGCCCCACTGGCTTGCTCGCTGAGCACTTAGTCGAGGGACTGGCACATGGGGGCTGGCTCGCGATGGGCGCCCGCGGCCTTGCTGGTGCGCCCACCGATGCCGCACGCTGGGCTTGCAGCCCATGGTGTGCCTGCTGGGGGCTGCCTGGGCATGCCACTGGTGCCCAGGGTCCATGCGATGCGGCACCCTTGGCTCACACACTGGGCCGTCAGTCGAGGGGCAGGGACGCGGGGGCATTCCTCCTGTGCCCAGAGTTCGTGCAACACGGCTCCCCTGGCTCGCTCGCTGGGAACTTAGTCGAGGGACAAGGACGACGGGGCTGGCTTATGATGGGCGCCTGTGGCCTGTCTGGCGCACCCACCACTGCCGCACCCCCGGAACTTGGCCCATGCCGTGCCTGCTGGGGGCTACCAGGGCATACCTCCCACGGCCAGGGTCCATGAGACACGGCTTCCCTGGGTCGCTAGCTGGGCACTTAGTCGAGGGACAGGGACGAGGGGGCTGGTTCGCGATGGGCGCCTGTGGCCTCGCTGGCACACCGACCGCTGCCGCACGCTGGGCACTTGGCCCATGCTGTGCCTGCTCGGGCTTCCGCGGCATGCCTCCCATGCCCAGGGTCCGTGCGATGTGGATCCCCTGGCACGCTCGCTTGGCACTTTGTCGAGGGACAGGGATGAGGGGGCTGGCTAGCGATGGGCGCCTGTGGCCTGGCTGGCGCGCCCACCGCTGCCGCACGCTGGGCACTTGGCCCATGCCATGCCTGCTGGGAGCTGCCTAGGCATGTCTCTCATGCCCAGGGTCCATGCAATGCGGCTCCCCTGGCTCACTCGCTTCGAACTTTGTCGAGGGACAGGGAAGAAGGGGCTGGCTCGAGATGGGCGCCTTTGGCCTTGCTGGCGCGCCCACCTCTTCCGCACGCTGGGCACTTGGCCCATGCCGTGCCTGCTGGGGGATGCCTGGGCATGCCTTCCATGCCCAGGGTCAGTGTGACGCGGCTCCCCTGGCTCGCTTACTGGGAACATAGTCGAGGGACATGGACGCGGGGGCTGGCTCGGGATGGGTGCCTGTGGCCTGGCTGGCGCGCCCTCCTCTGCCGCCCGCTGGGAACTTGGCCCATGCCATGACTGCTGGGGGCTTCCTGGGCATGCCTCCCCTGCCTAGAGTCCGTGCGACGCGGCTCCCCTGTCTCTCTCACTGGGAACTTAGTCGAGGGACAGGGATGAGGGGGCTGGCTCGCGATGGGCGCCTGTGGCCTGGCTGGCGCGCCCACCGCTGCCGCACGCTGGGCACTTGGCCCATGCCATGCCTGCTGGGAGCTGCCTGGGCATGTCTCTCATGCCAAGGGTCCATGCAATGCGGCTCCCCTGGCTCGGTCGCTTCGAACTTTGTCGAGGGACAGGGAAGACGGGGCTGGCTCGAGATGGGCGCCTTTAGCCTTGCTGGCGTGCCCACCGCTTCCGCACGCTGGGCACTTGGCCCATGCCGTGCCTGCTGGGGGATGCCTGGGCATGCCTTCCATGCCCAGGGTCAGTGTGACGCGGCTCCCCTGGCTCGCTTACTGGGAACTTAGTCGAGGGACAGGGACGCGGGGGCTGGCTCGCGATGGGCGCCTGTGGCCTGGCTGGCGCGCCCTCCTCTGCCGCCCGCTGGGAACTTGGCCCATGCCATGACTGCTGGGGGCTTCCTGGGCATGCCTACCCTGCCTATAGTCCGTGCGACGCGGCTCCCCTGGCTCGCTCACTGGGAACTTAGTCGAGGGACAGGGACGAGGAGGCTGGCTCGCGATGAGCGCCCGTGGCCTGGCTAGCGCACCCTCCTCTGCGGCACGCTGGCCAATTGGCCCATGCGGTGCCTGCTGGGGGTTGCCTGGGCATGCCTCCCTTTCGCAGGGTCCATGCAACGTGGCTCCCCTGGTTCGCTCGCTGGGCACCTAGTCAAGGGACAGGGACGAGTGGGCTGGCTCGCGATGGGCACCCGTGGCCAGGCTGGCGCACCCACCTCTGCGGCACGCTGGGTGAGTAACCCATGCCATGCCTGCTGCGAGCTGCCTGGGCGTGCAACCCATGCCCAGGGTCCGTGCGACACGGCTCCCCTGGCTCACTCGCTGGGCACCTAGTCGAGGGACAGGGACTAGGGGGGAGGGCTCGCAATGGGAGCCTGTGGCCTGGCTGGCGTGCCCACCGCTGCCGCACGCTTGGCACTTGGCCCATGCTGTACTTGAGGGGGCTGCCTGGGCTTGCCTCCCATGCCCAGGGTCCATGCAACGCGGCCCCACTGGCTTGCTCGCTGGGCACTTAGTCGAGGGACAGGGACGAGGGGGCTGGCCCGCGATGGGCGCATGTGGCCTGGCTGGCGAGCCCACCGCTGCCGCACGCTGGGCACTTGGCCCATGCCGTGCCTGCTGCAGGCTGCCTGGGCATGCCCCCCATACCCAGGGTCCGTGGGACGCGGCTCCCCTGGCTCACTTGCTGGGCACTTCGTCAAGGGGCAGGGACGAGGGGGCTGGCTCGCGAATGGCGCCCGCAGCCTGGCTGGCGCGCCCACCGCTGCCGCACGCTGGGCAATTGGCCCATGCCGTGCATGTTGGAGGCTGCCCGGGCGTGCCACCCATGCCCAGGGTCTGTGCGACGCGGCATCCCTGGCTCACATGCTGGGCAGTCAGTCGAGCGGCAGGGGCGAGGGGGCTGGCTCGCTATGGGCGCCCGCGGCCTGGCTGGCACGCCCACCGCTGCCGCACGCTGGGCACTTGGCCCATGCCGTGCCTACTTGGGGCTGCCTGGGCATGCCTACCATGCACGGAGTCCATGCGACACGGCTCCGCTGGCTCGCTCGCTGGGCACTTAGTCGAGGGACAGGGACGAGGGGGCTGGCTCGCGATGGGCACCCGTGGCCTGGCTGGCGCGCCCACCTCTACCGCACACTGGGCACTTGGCTCATGCCGTGCCTGCTGGGGGCTGCCGGGGCATGCCTCCCATTCCAAGGGCTCGTGCGACATGGCTCCCCTGGCTCACTCGCTGGGCACTTAGTCGAGGGACAGGGACGAGGGGGCTGGCTCGCGATGGGCACCCGTGGCCTGGCTGGCGCGCCCACCTCTATCGCACGCTGGGCACTTGGCCCATGCCTGACTGCTGGGGGCTTCCTGCAAATGCCTCCCCTGCCCAGAGTCCATGCGACGCGGCTCCCCTGGCTCGCTCGCTAGGAACTTAGTCGAGGGACATGGACGAGGAGGCTGGCTCACGATGGGCGCCCGTGGCCTGGCTGGCGCGCCCACCTCTACCGCACGCTGGGCACTTGGCCCATTCCGTGCCTGCTGGGGGCTGATGGGGAATTTCACCAACACCCAGGGTCCATGCGACGGGGCTCCCCTGGCTCACTCGCTGGGCACTTACTCGAGGGACAGGGACGAGGGGGCTTGCTCGCTATGGGCGCCTGTGGCCTGGCTGGCGCGCCCACCGCTGCCGCACGCATGGCACTTAGCCCATGCCGTGCCTGCTGGGGACTTCCTGGGCTTACCTGCCGTGCCCAGGATCCGTGTGAAGCGGATCACCTGGCTAGCCCACTGGGCACTTAGTCGAGGGACAGGGATAAGGGGGCTTGCTCAAGATGGGCGCCAGTGGCCTGGCTGGCACGCCCACCGCTGCCGCACGCTGGGCACTTAGCTCATGCCATACCTGCTTGGGGCTGCCGGGGAATGCCTCCCATGCCCAGAGTCCATGCGATGCGGTTCCCCTGGCTAACTCACTTGGCACTTAGTCGAGGTACAGGGACGAGGGGGCTTGCTCGCGATGGGCGCCTGTGGCCTCGCTGGTGCGCCGACCGCTACCGCACACTCGGCACATGGCCCATGCTGTGCCTGCTGGTGGCTATCGGGGCATGCCTCCCGTTCCCAGGGTCTGTGCGACGCGGCTCCCCTGTCTCGCTCGCTGGGCACTTAGTCGGGGGACAAGGACGAGGGGGCTGGCTCGCGATGGGCGCCTGTGGCCTGGCTGGCGCGCCCACCGTTGCCCCACGCTAGGCACATGGCCCATGCCGAGCCTGCTGGGGGCTGCCTGGGCATGCCCCCTGTGCCCAGGGTCCGTGGGACATGGCTCCCCCGGCTCGCCTGCTGGGCACTTAGTTGAGGCGCAGGGACGACGGGGCTGGCTCGCGATGAGCGCCTGTGGCCTGGCTGGCACGCCCACCGCTGCCGCACGCTGTGCACTTGGCCCATGCCGAGCCTGCTGGGGGCTGCCTGGGCATTACTCCCGTGCCCAGGGTCCATGCGACGCGGCTCCCCTGGGTCGCTCGCTGGGCACTTAGTCGAGGGACAAGGACGAGGGGGATGGCTCGCGATGGGCGCCTGTGGCCAGGCTGGCACGCACATCGCTGCTGGACACTGGGCACTTGACCCATGCCATACCTGCCGGGCGCCTGTGGCCTGGCTGGCACGCCCACCGCTGCAGCATGCTGGGCACTTGGCCCACGCCGAGCCTGCTGGGGGCTGCCTGGGCATGCCTGTCGTGCCCAGGGTCCGTGCGACACGGCCCCCTGGCTCGCTCGCTGAGTACTTAGTCGAGGGACAAGGACGTGGGGTCTGGCTCTCGATGGGCACCCATGGCCTGGCTGGCGCGCCCACCGCTGTGGCATGCAGTGCACTTGACCCATGCCGAGCCTGCTGGGGGCTTCCTGGGCATGCCTCCCATGCCCAGGGTCCATGCAACGTGGCTCCCCTGGCTCGCTCGCTGGGCACTTAGTCGAGGGACAAGGACGAGGGGGCTGGCTCGTGTTGGGCGCCTGTGGCCTGGCTGGTGCGCCAACCACTGCCTCACGCAGGGCACTTGGCCAATGCCGTACCTGCTGGGGGCTGCCTGGGCATGCCTCCCGCACCCATGGTCCATGCGACACGGCTCCCCTAGCTCGCTCACTGGGCACTTTGTCGAGGGACAAGGACGAGGGGGCTGGCTCGTGTTGGGCGCCGGTGGCCTGGCTGGCGCGCCCACCGCTGCCGCACGCTGTGCACTTGGCCCATGCTGAGCCTGCTGGGGGCTGCCTGGGAATTGCTCCCATGCCCAGGGTCCATGCAACGCGGCTCCCCTGGGTCGCTCGCTGGGCACTTAGTCGAGGGACAAGGACGAGGGGGCTGGCTCGCAATGGGCGCTTGTGGCCAGGCTGGCGCGCACATCGCTGCCAGACGCTGGGCACTTGACCCATGCCATACCTGCTGGGGGCAGCAGGGGCATACCTCCCGTGCTCTGGGTCCGTGCGACGCGGCTCCCCGGGCTCGCTCGCTGGGCACTTAGTCGAGGGACAGGGACGAGGGGGCTGGCTCGCGATGGGCGCCTGTGGCCTGGCTGGCGCACCCACTGCTGCAGCATGCTGGGCACTAGGCCCATGCTGTGCCTGCTGGGGGCTGCCTGGGCATGCCTGTCGTGCCCAGGGTCTGTGCGACGCGGCTCCCCTGGCTCACTTGCTGGGCACTTAGTCGAGGGACAGGGTCGAGGGAGCTGGCTCGCGATGGGCGCCTGTGGCCTGGCTTGCGCGCACACTACTGCTGCCCGCTGGGCACTTGGCCCAAGCTGTACCTGCTGGGGGCTGCCTGGGCATGTCTCCCGTGCCCCGGGTCCATGCAACGCTGCTCTCCTGGCTCGCTCGCTGGGCACTTAGTCGAGGGACAGGGACGAGGGGGCTGGCTCACGATGGGCGCCTGTGGCCTGGCTGGCTCTCCCACCGCTGCCACACACAGGGAACTTGGCCCATGTCGAGCCTGCTGGGGGCTGCCTGGGCATGCCCCCTGTGCCCAGGGTCCATGGGACACGGCTCCTCTGGCTCTCTCGCTGGGCACTTAGTCGAGGCGCAGGGATGAGGGGGCTGGCTTGCGATGAGCGCCTGTGGCCTGGCCGGCGCGCCCACCGCTGCCTCACGCTGTGCACTTGGCCCATGCTGAGCCTGCTGGGGGCTGCCTGGGCATGCCTTTCGTGCCCAGGGACCATGTGACGCGGCTCCCCTGGCTCACTCGCTGGGCACTTAGTCGAGGGACAATGACGAGGGCGCTGGCTCATGTTGGGCGCCTGTGGCCTGGCTGGTGCGCCAACCACTGCCGGACGCTGGGCACTTGGCCCACGCCGCACCTGCTGAGGGCTGCCCGGGCATGCCTTCCGTACCCAGGGTCCATGCGACGCGGCTCCCCTGGCTCGCTCGCTGGGCACTTTGTCGAGCGACTGGGACAAGGGGGCTGGCTCGCGATGGGCGCCTGTGGCCTTTGGCCTGGCTAGCGCGCCCACCGCTGCCGCACTCTGTGCACTTGACCCATGCTGAGCCTGCTGGGGGCTGCCTGGGCATGCCTCCCATGCCCAGGGTCCATGCGACGCGGCTCCCCTGGCTCGCTCGATGGGCACTTAGTCGAGGGACAAGGATGAGGGGGCTGGCTCGTGTTGGGCGCCTGTGGCCTGGCTGGTGCGCCAACCACTGCCTCACGCTGGGCACTTGGCCCATGCCGTACCTGCTGGGGGCTGCCCGGGCATGCCTCCCGCACCCAGGGTCCATGCGACACGGCTCCCCTAGCTCGCTCGCTGGGCACTTTGTCAAGGGACAGGGACGAGGGGGCTGGCTCGCGATGGGCGCCTGTGGCCTGGCTGGCGCGCCCACCGCTGCCGCATGCTGGGCACTTGGCCCATTCTGTGCCTACTTTGGGCTTGCTGGGCATACCTCCTTTGCCCAGGGTCCATGCGACGCGGCTCCCCTGGCTCGCTCGCGGGGCACTTAGTTGAGGGGGCTGGCTTGCGATGGGCGCCTGTGTCCTTACTGGCGCGCCCCCGCTGCCGCACGCGTGGCACTTGGCCCATTCTGTACCTGATGGGGGCTTCCTGGGCATGCCTTCGATGCACAGGGTCCATGCGACATGGCTCCCCCGGCTCGCTCGCTGGGCACTTAGTCGAGGGACAGGGACGAGGGGGCTGGCTCGTAATGGGCGCCTGTGGCCTGGCTGGCGCGCCCACCGCTGCCACATGCTGGGCATTTAGCCCATGCCGTGCCTGCTTTGGGCTATCTGGGCATGCCTCCTGTGCCCAGGGTCCATGCAACACGGCTCCACTGGCTCGCTCTTTGGGCACTTAGTCGAGGGACAGGCACGAGGGGGCTGGCTCGCGATGGGCACCTGTGGCCTGGCTGGCGCGCTCACCACTGCCGCACGTTCGGCACTTGGCCCATGCCGTACCTGCTGGGGGCTGCCTGGGCATGCCTCCCGTGCCCAGGGACCAAGCAACGCAGCTCCCCTGGCTCGCTCGCTGGGCACTTTGTCGAGGGACAGAGACGAGGGGGCTTGCTAGCGATGGGCGCCTGTGGCCTGGCTGGCGCGCCCACTGCTGCCGCACGCTGGCCACTTGGACCATGCCGTGCCTCCTTGGGGCTGCCTAGACATGCCTCCTTTGCAAGGGTCCATGCGACACAGCTCCCCTGGCTCACTCGCTGGGCACTTAGTCGAGGGGCAGGGACGGGGGGGCTGGCTCACGATGGGCGCCTGTGTCCTGACTGGCGCGCCCACCGCTGCCGCACGCTGGGCACTTGGCCCACGCTGTGCCTGATGGCGGCTTACTGGGCATGCCTCCCATTCCCAGAGTCCATGCGACGCGGCTCCGCTAGCTCGCTCGCTGGGCACTTAGTCGAGGGACAGGGACGAGGGGGCTGGCTCGCGATGGGCGCCCGCAGACTGGCTGGCGCGCCCACCGCTGCCGCAGGTTGGGCTCTTGGCCCATGCCATGCCTGCTGGGGGCTACCGGGGCATGCCTCCCACTTGCAGGGTCCGAGAGACGCGGCTCCCATCGCTCGCTCGCTGGGCACTTAGTCGAGGGACAGGGACGAGGGGGCTGGCTCGCGATGGGCGCCTGTGGCCTGGCTAGCACGCCCACCGCTGCCGCACGCTGGGCACTTGGCCCATGCCAAGCCTGCTGGGGGCTGCCTGGTCATGCCTCCCGTTCCCAGGGTCCATGCGACGCGGCTTCCCTGGGTCTCTCGCTGGGCACTTAGTCGAGGGACAAGGACGATGGGGCTGGCTCGTGTTGGGCGCCTGTGGCCTGGCTGCCGCACACTGGGCACTTGGCCCATGACGTACCTGATGGGGGCTGCCCGGCAATGCCTCCCGTACCCAGGGTCCATGTGACGCGGCTCCCCTGGCTCGCTCGCTGGGCACTATCTCGAGGGACAGGGACGAGGGGGCTGGCTCGCGATGGGCGTGTGTGGCCCTGCAGGCGCGCCCACCGCTGCCACATGCTGGGTATTTGGCCCCTGCCATGCCTGCTGTGGGCTTGCTGGGCATGCCTCCCATGCCCAGGGTTGATGCGATGCGGCTCCCCTGGCTCGCTCGCTGGGCACTTTGTTGAGGGACAGGGATGAGGGGGCTGGCTCGAGATGGGCATCTGTGGCCTTGCTGGTGCGCCCACCGCTTCTACACGCTGGGCACTTGGCCCATGCCGTACCTGTTGGAGGATGCCTGGGTATGCCTTCCGTTCCCAGGGTCCATGCGACGCGGCTTTCCTGGCGCGCTCACTGGGCACTTAGTCGAGGGACAGGGACAAGGGGGCTGGCTCGCGATGGGCGCCAGTGGCCTTGCTGGCGCGCCCTCCTCTACCGCACGCAGGGCACATGGCCCATGCCGTGCCTGCTGGGGATGCCTCCCGTTCTGAGAGTCCATACGACACTGCTCCCCTGGCTCGTGATGGGCGCCCATGACCTTGCTGGCGCGCCCACCACTGCCGCACATTGGGCACTTGACCCATGCCGTGCCTGCTGGGGGCTGCCTGGGGATGCCTCCCATGTCCAGAGTCCATGTGATGCGGCTCCCCTGGCTCGCTCACAGGGCACTAAGTCGAGGGACAGGGACGAGGGGGCTGGCTCGCGATGAGCGCCTGTGGCCTGGCTGGCGAGCCCACCGCTGCCGCACCCTGGGCACTTGGCCCATTCCGAGCCTGCTGGGGGCTGCCTGGGCATGCCTCCCGTGCCCAGGGTCAAGGCGACGCGGCTCCCCTGGGTCGATCGCTGGGCACTTAGTCGAGGGACAAGGACGAGGGGGCTGGCTCGTGTTTGGCGCCTGTTGCCTGGCTGGTGCGCCCACCGATGCAGCATGCTAGGCACTTGGCCCATGCCATACCTGCTGGGGGCTGCCCGAGAATTCCTCCCATACCCAGGGTCCATGCGACGTGGCTCCCCTGGCTCGCTCACTGGGCACTTTATCAAGGGAGAGGGGCGAGGGGGCTGGCTTGCGATGGGCACCTGTGGCCTGGCTGGCGCGCCCACCGCTGCCGCATGCTGGGCATTTGGCCCATGCCATGCCTGCTTTGGGCTTGCTGGGCATGCCTCCTGTGCCCAGGGTCCATGCGACGCGGATCCCCTGGCTCACTCGAGGGGCACTTAGTCGAGGGGCAGGGATGAGGGGGGTGGCTCGCGATGGGCGCCTGTGTCAAGACTGGCGCGCCCTCCTCTGCCGCACGCTGGGCACTTGGCCCATCCCGTGCCGGCTGGGGGACACTGGGGCATGCCTCCCATACCCAGGGTCCATGCAACGCGGCTCCCCTGGCTCCCTCGCTGGGCACTTAGTCGAGGGACAGGCATGAGGGGGCTGGCTCGCGATGGGCGCCTGTGGCCTGGCTGGCGCGCCCACCGCTGCTGCACGCTGGGAAATTGGCCAATGCAATGCCTGCTGGAGGCTGCCTGGGCATGCCTCCCGTGCCCAGGGTCCGTGCGACACGGCTGCCCTGGCTCTCTCGCTGGGCAGATAGTCGAGGGACAGGGACGAGGGGGCTGGGTCGTGATTGGCGCCTGTGGCCTTGCTGGCGCACCCTCCTCTGCCGCACGCTGGGCACTTTGCCCATGCTGTGCCTGCTGGAGGCAGCCTGGGCATGCCTCCCATGCCCAGAGTCCATGCGACGCGGCTCCCCTGGCTCGCTCACGGGGCACTAAGTCGAGGGACAGGGACGAGAGGACTGGCTCGTAATGGGCGTCCGTGGCCTCGCTGGCGCGCCCACCGCTGCCGCACACTGGGCACTTGGCCAATGCCGCGCCTGCTGGGAGCTGCCTGGGCATGCCTCTAGTGCCCAGGGTCTGTGCGATGCGGCTCCCCTGGCTCGTTCGATGGGCACTTAGCCGAGGGACAGGGACGAGGGAGCAGGCTCGTGATGGGCGCCCGTGGCCTCGCTGGCGCGCCCTCCTCTGCCGCACGCTGGGAACATGGCCTATGCCGAGCCTGCTGGTGCTGCCTGGGCATGCCTCCCGTGCCCAGAGTCCATGCGACACGGCTCCCCTGGCTCCTTCGCTGGGCACTTAGACCAGGGACAGGGACGAGGGGGCTTGCTCGCGATGGGCGCTTGTGGCCTGGCTGGCGCCCCCACCGCTACCGCACACTAGGCACTTGGCCCATGCCGTGACTGCTGGGGGCTGCCTGGGCATTCCTCCCGTGCCCAGGGTCAGTGCGACATGGCTCCCCTGGCTCGCTCGCTGGGCACTTGGTCGAGGTCCAGGGACGAGGGGGCTGGCTCGCGATGGGCGCCTGTGGCCTGGCTGGCGCGCCCACTGCTGCCACATGCTGGGCATTTAGCCCATGCCGTGCCTGCTTTGGGCTATCTGGGCATGCCTCCTGTGCCCAGGGTCCGTGCAACACGGCTCCGCTGCCTCGCTCTTTGGGCACTTAGTCGAGGGACAGGCACGAGGGGGCTGGCTCGCGATGGGCACCTGTGGCCTGGCTGGCGCGCTCACCGTTGCCGCACGTTCGGCACTTGGCCCATGCCGTACCTGCTGGGGGCTGCCTGGGCATGCCTCCCGTGCCCAGGGACCAAGCAACGCAGCTCCCCTGGCTCGCTCGCTGGGCACTTTGTCGAGGGACAGAGACGAGGAGGCTTGCTAGCGATGGGCGCCTGTGGCCTGGCTGGCGCGCCCAGTGCTGCCGCACGCTGGGCACTTGGACCATGCCGTGCCTCCTTGGGGCTGCCTGGACATGCCTCCTTTGCAAGGGTCCATGCGACACAGCTCCCCTGGCTCACTCGCTGGGCACTTAGTCGAGGGGCAGGGACGGGGGGGCCGGCTCACGATGGGCGCCTGTGTCCTGACTGGCGCGCCCACCGCTGCCGCACGCTGGGCACTTGGCCCATGCCAAGCCTGCTGGGGGCTGCCTGGTCATGCCTCCCATGCCCAGGGTCCATGCGACGCGGCTTCCCTGGGTCGCTCGCTGGGCACTTAGTCAAGGGACAAGGACGAGGGGGCTGGCTCGTGTTGGGCGCCTGTGGCCTGGCTGCCGCACGCTGGGCACTTGGCCCATGCCGTACCTGCTGGGGGCTGCCCAGCAATGCCTCCCGTACCCAGGGTCTGTGTGACGCGGCTCCCCTGGCGCGCTCGCTGGGCACCATCTTGAGGGACAGGGACGAGGGGGCTGTCTCGCGATGGGCGCGTGTGGCCCTGCAGGC
>JAJFZO010000543.1:0-30000 GCA_021397835.1 Moringa oleifera
CCCAACTATTTGGCCCTCGCGTAGCATGCATTATCATTAGCTTCGTCGCCCACACCGTCGAGCTTGTGTAGCCACATCCCAGCTCATTATCCCACGATTTTTCTCAGTTCGTTGCCCACGTTTTCCCCACCGATGAGGCCTTTGCAGCAGGGATGTCACGCCTTTCCTAGGCTGGCTGTGTGGCTCACTCATTACTAACGGCCGACGATCGGGTCATCGATCGCGCTGCGCAATGAGTCCGCCTAGGCAAACCTAGGTGTCGGGATCCTGCCCCGCATCCGTCGCCTCGAGGGTCTACGACGAAGCACTCCGCATGCTCAAAATCCCCCCAGCGATTTGGCCCTTGCGCAGCATGCATCATCGTATAGGTTCGCAACCACACCGTCGAGCTTGTGTACCCACAATCCGCAGCTCATTATCCCCACTAATTTTTCTCATTTTTTTCGTTTGCCTCGTTTTTCCCACACGTAGGCCTTTGCAGCATGGGTGTCACGCCTTCCATAGGCTGCTATGTGGCTCCTCTTACTACGCCGATGATCTGTCATCGATCGCGCTGCGCAATGTGTTCCACTAGGCAAACCTAGGTGTCGGGATCCAGCCCCGCATCCGCGCTCGATGGACTCGACAAGCACGCCGCGTGCTCAAAATCCCCCCAGCGATTTGGCCCTCGCGTAGCCATGCACATCGTAGGTCGCAACCCACACCGTCGACTTGTGTACCCATATCCCAGCTATTATCCCACGATTTTTCCATTTCGTTGCCCCCGTTTTTCCCACCGATGAGCCCTTGGCAGCAGGTGTGTCACGCCTTGCCCAGGCTGGCCATATAGCTCGCTCAATGCTAACTACTGACAATCGTGTCGTCGATCGCGTTGCGCAACGAGTCCGCCAAGGCAAGCCTGGGCGTCGAGATCTAGCCCCGCATCTGTCGCCTGGAAGGCATGCGACGAAGCACTCCGCAAGCTCAAAATCCCCCCAGCGATTTGGCCCTCGCGTAGCATGCATCATCGTTAGCTTCGCCACCAACACCGTCGAGTTTGTCTATCCACATCCCAGCTCATTATCCCACGATTTTTCTCATTTCGTTGCCCCCGTTTTTCCCACCGATGAGGCCTTAGCAGTAGAGGTATCAGGCATTGCCCAGGCTGGCCGTGTGGCTCGCTCATTGCTAATGGCCGACGATCGTGTCGTCGATCGCGCTGTGCAATGAGTCCGCCTAGGCATACCTAGGTGTCGGGATCCAGCCCCGCATCCGTCGCCTCGAGGGTCTACGACGAAGCACTCCGCATGCTCAAAATCCCGCCCAGCGATTTGGCCCTTGCGCAGCATGCATCACCGTTAGGTTCGCAACCCACACCGTCGAGCTTGTGTACCCACATCCCAGCTCATTATCCCACGATTTTTCTCATTTCGTTGCCCACGTTTTCCCCACCGATGAGGCCTTTGCAGCAGGGGTGTCACACCTTTCCTAGGCTGGCTGTGTGGCTCACTCATTACTAACGGCCGACGATCGTGTCATCGATCGCGCTGCGCAATGAGTCCACCTAGGCAAACCTAGGTGTCGGGATCCAGCCCCGCATCCGTCGCCTCGAGGGTCTACGACGAAGCACTCCGCATGCTCAAAATCCCCCCAGCGATTTGGCCCTCGCGTAGCATGCATCATCGTTAGGTTCGCAACACACACCGTCGAGCTTGTGTAGCCACATCCCAGATCATTATCCCACGAATTTTCTCATTTCGTTGCCCCCGTTTTTCCCACCGATGAGGCCTTGGCAGTAGAGGTATCAGGCATTGCCCAGGCTGGCCGTGTGGCTCGCTCATTGCTAATGGCCGACGATCGTGTCGTCGATCGCGCTGTGCAACGAGTCTGCCTAGGCAAACCTAGGTGTCGGGATCCAGCCCCGCATCAGTCGCCTCGAGGGTCTACGACGAAGCACTGCGCATGCTCAAAATCCCCCCAGCGATTTGGCCCTCGCGTAGCATGCATCATCGTTAGGTTCGCAACCCACACCGTCGAGCTTGTGTACCCACATCCCAGCTCATTATCCCACGATTTTTCTCATTTCGTTGCCCCCGTTTTTCCCACCGATGAGGCCTTGGCAGTAGAGGTATCAGGCATTGCCCAGGCTGGCCGTGTGGCTCGCTCATTGCTAATGGCCGACGATCGTGTCGTCGATCGCGCTGTGCTACGAGTCCACCTAGGCAAACCTAGGTGTCGGGATCCAGCCCCTCATCCGTCGCCTCGAGGGCCTACGACGAAGCACCCCGCATGGTCAAAATCCCCCCAGCGATTTGGCCCTCGCGCAGCATGCATCATCGTTAGGTTCGCAATCCACACCGTCGAGCTTGTGTAGCCACATCCCAGCTCATTATCCCACGATTTTTCTCATTTCATTGCCCACGTTTTTCCCACCGATGAGGCCTTTGCAGCAGGGGTGTCACACCTTTCCTAGGCTGGCTGTGTGGCTCACTCATTACTAACGGCCGACGATCGTGTCATCGATCGCGCTGCGCAATGAGTCCGCCTAGGCAAACCTTGGTGTCGGGATCCAGCCCCGCATCCGTCGCCTCGAGGGTCTACGACGAAGCACTCCGCATGCTCAAAATCCCCCCAGCGATTTGGTCCTCGCGCAGCATGCATCATCGTTAGGTTCGCAATCCACACCGTCGAGCTTGTGTAGCCACATCCCAGCTCATTATCCCACGATTTTTCTCATTTCATTGCCCACGTTTTTCCACCGATGAGGCCTTTGCAGCCAGGGGTGTCACACCTTTCCTAGCTGGCTGTGTGGCTCACTTCATTACTAACGGCGACGATCGTGTCATCGATCGCGCTGCGCAACGAGTCCACCAAGGCAAGCCTGGGCGTCGAGATCTAGCCCCGCTTCCGTCGCCTCAAGCGCCTGCGACGAAGCACTCCGCATGCTCAAAATCCCCCCAGCGATTTGGCCCTCGCGTAGCATGCTTCATCGTTAGGTTCGCAACCCACACCGTCGAGCTTGTGTAGCCACATCCCAGCTCATTATCCCATGATTTTTTTCATTTCGTTGCCCCCGTTTTTCCCACCGATGAGGCCTTGGCAGTAGAGGTATCAGGCATTGCCCAGGCTGGCCGTGTGGCTCGCTCATTGCTAATGGCCGACGATTGTGTCGTCGATCGCGCTGTGCAACGAGTCCGCCTAGGCAAACCTAGGTGTCAGGATCCAGCCCTGCATCCGTCGCCTCGAGGGTCTACGACGAAGCACTCCGCATGCTCAAAATCCCCCAGCGATTTGGCCCTTGCGCAGCATGCATCATCGTTAGGTTCGCAACCCACACCGTCGAGCTTGTGTACCCACATCCCAGCTCATTATCCCACGAGTTTTTCTCATTTCGTTGCCCACATTTTCCCCACCGATGAGGCCTTTGCAGCAGGGATGTCACGCCTTTCCTAGGCTGGCTGTGTGGCTCACTCATTACTAACGGCCGACGATCGTGTCATCGATCGCGCTGCGCAAAGAGTCCACCAAGGCAAACCTAGGTGTCGGGATCCAGCCCCGCATCCGTCGCCTCGAGGGTCTACGATGAAGCACTCCGCATGCTTAAAATCTCCCCAGCGATTTGGCCCTCGCGCAGCATGCATCATCGTTAGGTTCGCAACCCACACCGTCGAGCTTTTGTAGCCACATCCCAGCTCATTATCCCACGATTTTTCTCATTTCATTGCCCACGTTTTTCCCACCGATGAGGCCTTTGCAGCAGGGGTTTCACGCCTTTCCTAGGGTGGCTGTGTGGCTCACTCATTACTAACGGCCGACGATCGTGTCATCGATCGCGCTGCGCAATGAGTCCGCCTAGGCATACCTAGGTGTCGGGATCCAGCCCCGCATCCGTCGCCTCGAGGGTCTACGACGAAGCACTCTGCATGCTCAAAATCCCCCCAGCGATTTGGCCCTTGCGCCGCATGCATCATCGTTAGGTTCGCAACCCACACCGTCGAGCTTGTGTACCCACATCCCAGCTCATTATCCCACGATTTTTGTCATTTCGTTGCCCACGTTTTTCCCACCAATGAGGCCTTTACAGCAGGGATGTCACGCCTTTCCTAGGCTGGCTGTGTGGCTCACTCATTACTAACGGCCGACGATCGTGTCATCGATCGCGCGCGCAATGAGTTCGCCTCGGAAAACCTAGGTGTTCGGGATCCAAGCCCGCATCCGTGCCTCGAGGGTCTACGTCCGAAGCACTCCGCAGCTCAAAATTTCCCCCAGCGATTTGAGCCCTCGCGTAGCATGCATCATCGTTAGGTTCGCAACCCACACCGTTGAGCTTGTGTACCCACATCCCAGCTCATTATCCCACGATTTTTCTCATTTCGTTGCCCCCGTTTTTCCCACCGATGAGGCCTTGGCAGTAGAGGTATCAGGCATTGCCCAGGCTGGCCGTGTGGCTCGCTCATTGCTAATGGCAGACGAATCGTGTCGTCGATCGCGCTGTGCAAACGAGTCCGCCTAGGCAAAACCTAGTGTCGGGATCCCAGCCCCGCATCGTCGCCTCGGCGGGTCTACGACGAAGCACTCCGCATGCTCAAAAATCCCCCCAGCGATTTGCCTTGCGGCCAGCATGCATCATCGTTAGGTTCGCAAACCCACACCGTCGAGATTGTGTAGCCACATCCCAGCTCATTATCCCACAATTTTTCTCATTTCGTTGCCCATGTTTTTCCCACCGATGAGGCCTTGGCAGCAGAGGTGTCACGCCTTGCCCAGGCTGGCCGTGTGGCTCGCTCATTGCTAATAACTGGCAATCGTGTCATCGATCATGCTGCGCAATGAGTCCGTCGAGGCAAGCATGGGCGTCGGGATCCAGCCCTGCATCCGCCGCCTCGAGGGCCTGCGACGAAGCACTCCGCATGCTCAAAATCCCCCAGCGATTTAGCCCTCGCGTAGCATGCCATCGTGTAGGTTCGCCAATCCACACCGTTCGAGCTGTGTAGCCACACTCCCAGCGCATTATCCCACGATTTTTCTCATTTCAGTGCCACCGTTTTTCCCACCGATGAGGCCTTTGCAGCAGGGGTGTCACGCCTTTCCTAGGCTGGCTGTGTGGCTCACTCATTACTAACGGCCGACGATCGTGTCATCGATCGCGCTGCGCAATGAGTCCGCCTAGGCAAACCTAGGTGTCGGGATCCAGCCCCGCATCCGTCGCCTTGAGGGTCTACGACGAAGCACTCCGCATGCTCAAAATCCCCCCAGCAATTTGGCCCTTGCGCAGCATGCATCATCGTTAGGTTCGCAACCCACACCGTCGAGCTTGTGTACCCACATCCCAGCTCATTATCCCACGATTTTTCTCATTTCGTTGCCCACGTTTTTCCCACCGATGAGGCCTTTGCAGCAGGGATGTCACGCCTTTCCTAGGCTGGCTGTGTGGCTCACTCATTACTAACGGCCGACGATCGTGTCATCGATCGCGCTGCGCAATGAGTCCGCCTAGGCAAACCTAGGTGTCGGGATCCAGCCCCGCATCCATCGCCTAGACGGTCTACGACGAAGCACTCCGCATGCTCAAAATCCCCCCAGCGATTTGGCCCTTGCGCAGCATGCATCATCGTTAGGTTCGCAACCCACACCGTCGAGCTTGTGTAGCCACATCACAGCTCATTATCCCACGATTTTTCTCATTTCGTTGCCCCCGTTTTTCCCACCGATGAGGCCTTTGCAGCAGGGGTGTCACGCCTTTCCTAGGCTGGCTGTGTGGCTCACTCATTACTAACGGCCGACGATCGTGTCATCGATCGCGCTGCGCAATGAGTCCGCCTAGGCAAACCTAGATGTCGGGATCAAGCCCCGCATCTGTCGCCTCGAGGGTCTACGACGAAGCACTCCGCATGCTCAAAATCCCCCCAGCGATTTGGCCCTCGCGCAGCATGCATCATCGTTAGGTTCGCAACCCACACCGTCGAGCTTGTGTAGCCACATCCCAGCTCATTATCCCACGATTTTTCTCATTTAGTTGCCCACGTTTTTCCCACCGATGAGGCCTTTGCAGCAGGGGTGTCACGCCTTTCCTAGGCTGGCTGTGTGGCTCACACATTACTAACGGGACGACGATCGTGTCACGACTCGCGCTGCGCATGAGTCCGCCTAGGCAAACCTAGGTGTCGGGATCCAGCCCCGCTCCGCTCGCCGCGAGGGTCTACGACGAAGCACTCCGCATGCTCAAAAATCTACCCAGCGATTTGGCCCTCGCGCAAGCATGCATCATCGTTAGGTTCGCAACCCCACCACCGTCGAGCTTGTGTAGGCCACATCCCAGCTCATTATCCCACGATTTTTCTCATTTCATTGCCCACGTTTTTCCACCGATGAGGCCTTTGCAGCAGGGGTGTCCACGCCTTTCCTAGGCTGGCTGTGTGGTCACTCATTACTAACGGCGACGATGTCGTCCATCAATTCGCGCTGCGCAATGACTCCGCCTAGGCAAACCTAGGTTGTCGGGATTCCAGCCCGCATCCGTCGCCTCGAGGGTCTACGACGAAGCACTCCGCATGCCAAAATCCCACCAGCGATTTGGCCCTCGCGTAGCATGCATCATAGTTAGGTTCGCAACCCACACCGTCGAGCTTGTGTAGCCACATCCCAGCTCATTATCCCACGAATTTTCTCATTTCGTTGCCCCCGTTTTTCCCTCCGATGAGGCCTTGGCAGTAGAGGTATCAGGCATTGCCCAGGCTGGCCGTGTGGCACGCTCATTGCTAATGGCCGACGATCTTGTCGTCGATCGCGCTGTGCAACGAGTCCGCCTAGGCAAACCTAGGTGTCGGGATCCAGCCCCGCATCCGGCGCCTCGAGGGTCTACGACGAAGCACTCCGCATGCTCAAAATCCCCCCAGCGATTTGGCCCTTGCGCAGCATGCATCATCGTTAGGTTCGCAACCCACACCGTCGAGCTTGTATACCCACATCCCAGCTCATTATCCCACGATTTTTCTCATTTCGTTGCCCACATTTTCCCCACCGATGAGGCCTTTGCAGCAGGGATATCACGCCTTTCCTAGGCTGGCTGTGTGGCTCACTCATTACTAACGACCGACGATCGTGTCATCGATCGCGCTGCGCAATGAGTCCGCCTAGGCAAACCTAGATGTCGGGATCAAGCCCCGCATCCGTCGCCTCGAGGGTCTACGACGAAGCACTCCGCATGCTCAAAATCCCCGCAGCGATTTGGCCCTCGCGCAGCATGCATCATCGTTAGGTTCGCAACCCACACCGTCGAGCTTGTGTAGCCACATCCCAGCTCATTATCCCACGATTTTTCTCATTTCATTGCCCATGTTTTTCCCACCGATGAGGCCTTTGCAGCAGGGGTGTCACTCCTTTCCTAGCTGGCTGTGTGGCTCACTCATTACTAACGGCGACGATCGTGTCCATCGATCGCGCTGCGCAATGAGTTCGCCTAGGCAAAAATAGGTGCTCGGGATCAGACCGATCCGTCACCGCGCGGGTCTACGACGAAGCACTCTGCATGCCTCAAAATCCCCCCAGCGATTTGGCCCTTGCGCAGACATGCATCACGTCTAGTTTCGCAAACCCACCCGTCGAGTTGTGTAAGCCCACATCCCAGCTCATATCCCACGATTTTTCTCATTTCAGTGCCCTCGTTTTTCCCCCCGATGAGGCCTTGGCAGCAGGGGTGTCACGCCTTGCCCAGGCTGGCCGTGTGGCTCGCTCATTGCTAACGGCCGACGATCGTGTCGTCGATCGTGCTGCGCAACGAGTCCGCCAAGGCAAGCCTGGGCGTTGGGATCCAACCCCACGTCCGCCGCCTCGAGGGCCTGCGATGAAGCACTCCGCATGCTCAAAATCCCCCAGCGATTTGGCCCTCGCGTAGCATGCATCATAGTTAGCTTCGCCGCCCACACCGTCGAGCTTGTGTAGCACATCCAGCTTCATTATCCATGATTTTTTTTCATTTCATTGACCAGTTTTCCCACGATCGAGGGCTTTGCAGCAGGGTGTCACGCCTTTCTAGCTGGCTGTGTGCCACTCATTACTAACGGCCGACGATCGTGTCATCGATGCGAATGCGCAATGAGTCGCTAGGCAAACCTAGGAGTCGGGATCCAGCCCCGCATCCGTCGCTCGAGGGTCTACGACGAGGCACTCCGCATGCTCAAAATCCCCCCAGCGATTTGGCCCTTGCGCAGCATGCATCATCGTTAGGTTCGCAACCCACACCGTCGAGCTTGTGTACCCACATCCCAGCTCATTATCCCACGATTTTTCTCATTTCATTGCCCACGTTTTTCCCACCGATGAGGCCTTTGCAGCAGGGGTGTCACGCCTTTCCTAGGCTGGCTGTGTGGCTCACTCATTACTAGCGGCCGACGATCGTGTCATCATTCGCGCTGCGCAATGAGTTCGCCTCGGCAAACCTAGGTGTCGGGATCCAGCCCCGCATCCGTCGCCTCGAGGGTCTACGACGAAGCACTCCGCATGCTCAAAATCCCCCCAGCGATTTGGCCCTTGCGCAGCATGCATCATCGTTAGTTTCGCAACCCACACCGTCGAGCTTGTGTAGCCACATCCCAGCTCATTATCCCACGATTTTTCTCACTTCGTTGCCCCCGTTTTTCCCACCGATGAGGCCTTGGCAGTAGAGGTATCAGGCATTGCCCAGGCTGGCCATGTGGCTCGCTCATTGCTAATGGCCGACGATCGTGTCGTCGATCGCACTGTGCAACGAGTCCGCCTAGGCAAACCTAGGTGTCGGGATCCAGCCCCGCATCCGTCGCCTCGAGGGTCTACGACGAAGCACTCCGCATGACTCAAAATCCCCCCAGCGATTTGAGCCATTGCCGCAAACATGCATCATCGTTAGCTTCGTCGCCCACACCGTCGAGCTTGTGTAGCCACATCCCAGCTCATTATCCCACGATTTTTCTCATTTCGTTGCCCCCGTTTTTCCCACCGATGAGGCCTTGGCAGTAGAGGTATCAGGCATTGACCAGGCTGGCCGTGTGGCTCGCTCATTGCTAATGGCAGACGATCATGTCGTCGATCGTGCTGTGCAACGAGTCCGCCTAGGCAAACCTCGGTGTCGGGATCCAGCCCCGCATCCGTCGCCTCGAGGGTCTACGACGAAGCACTCCGCATGCTGAAAATCCCCCCAGCGATTTGGCCCTTGCGCAGCATGCATCATCGTTAGGTTCGCAACCCACACCGTCGAGCTTGTGTACCCACATCCCAGCTCATTATCCCACGATTTTTCTCATTTAGTTGCCCACGTTTTCCCTACCGATGAGGCCTTTGCAGCAGGGGTGTCACGCCTTTCCTAGGCTGGCTGTGTGAGCTCATCAATTACTAAAAGGCTACGATCGTGTCACGATCGCGCTGCGCAATGAGGTCCCGCTAGGAGCAAAACCCTAGGTGTCGGTATCAAAGCCCCGCATCGTTCGCATCGAGGTTCACGGACGAAGCACTCCGCATGCTCAAAATCCCCCCAGCGATTTGGCCCTCGCGTAGCATGCATCATCATTAGCTTCGCCGCCTACACGGTTGAGCTTGTGTGGAAACATCCCAGCTCATTATCCAACAATTTCTCTAATTTCATTGCCCATGTTTTTCCCACCGTTGAGGCCATGGCAAGAGGGGTGTCACGCCTTGCCCAGGATGGCCGTGTGGCTCGCTCATTGCTAATGCCCGACGATCGTGTCGTCGATCGCGTTGCACAACGAGTCCGCCTAGGCAAGCCTGGGCGTCGGGATCCAGCCCAGCATCCGCCGCTCAGGGTCTACGACGAAAGCACCCGCATGCTCAAAATCCCCCCAGCGATTTGGCCTCGGTAGCATGCATCATGTTAGGTCGCAACCACACCGTCGAGATTGGGTAGCCACATCCCAGCTCATTATCCACGATTTTTTCTCATTTCGTTGCCCCCGTTGTTCCCACCGATGAGGCCTTTGGCAAGTAGAGTATCAGGCATTGCCAGGCTGGCCGTGTGGCTCGCTTCATATGCCTAACGGCCGACGATCGTGTCATCGATCGCGCTGCGCAATGAGTCCACCTAGGCAAACCTAGGTGTCGGGATCCAGCCCCGCATCCGTCGCCTGAGGGTCTACGACGAAGCACTCCGCATGCTCAAAATCCCCCCAGCGATTTGGCCCTTGCGCAGCATGCATCATCGTTAGGTTCGCAACCCACACCGTCGAGCTTGTGTACCCACATCCCAGCTCATTATCCCACGATTTTTCTCATTTCGTTGCCCACGTTTTCCCCACCGATGAGGCCTTTGCAGCAGGGATGTCACGCCTTTCCTAGGCTGGCTGTGTGGCTCACTCATTACTAACGGCCGACGATCGTGTCATCGATCGCGCTGCGCAATGAGTCCGCCTAGTCAAACCTAGGTGTCGGTATCAAGCCCCGCATCCGTCGCCTCGAGGTTCCACGACGAAGCACTCCGCATGCTCAAAATCCCCCCAGCGATTTGGCCCTCGCGCAGCATGCATCATCGTTAGGTTCGCAACCCACACCGTCGAGCTTGTGTACCCACATCCCAGCTCATTATCCCACGATTTTTCTCAGTTCGTTGCCCACGTTTTCCCCACCGATGAGGCCTTTGCAGCAGGGATGTCACGCCTTTCCTAGGCTGGCTGTGTGGCTCACTCATTACTAACGGCCGACGATCGAGTCATCGATCGCGCTGCGCAATGAGTCCGCCTAGGCAAACCTAGGTGTCGGGATCCAGCCCCGCATCCGTCGCCTCGAGGGTCTACGACGAAGCACTCCGCATGCTCAAAATCCCCCCAGCGATTTGGCCCTCGCGCAGCATGCATCATCGTTAGGTTCGCAACCCACACCGTCGAGCTTGTGTACCCACATCCCATCTCATTATCCCACGATTTTTCTCATTTCGTTGCCCACGTTTTCCCCACCGATGAGGCCTTTGCAGCAGGGATGTCACGCCTTTCCTAGGCTGGCTGTGTGGCTCACTCATTACTAACGGCCTACGATCGTGTCATCGATCGCGATGCGCAATGAGTCCGCCTAGGCAAACCTAGGTGTCGGGATCCAGCCCCGCATCCGTCGCCTCGAGGGTCTACGACGAAGCACTCCGCAAGCTCAAAATCCCCCCAGCGATTTGGCCCTTGCGCAGCATGCATCATCGTTAGGTTCGCAACCCACACCGTCGAGCTTGTGTACCCACATCCCAGCTCATTATCCCACGATTTTTCTCATTTCGTTGGCCCCGTTTTTCCCACCGATGAGGCCTTGGCAGTAGAGGTATCAGGCATTGCCAAGGCTGGCCGTGTGGCTCGCTCATTGCTAATGGCCGACGATCGTGTCGTCGATCGCGCTGTGAAACGAGTCCGCCTAGGCAAACCTAGGTGTCGGGATCCAGCCCCGCATCCGTCGCCTCGAGGGTCTACGATGAAGCACTCCGCATGCTCAAAATCCCCCCAGCGATTTGGCCCCCACGTAGCATGCATCATCGTTAGGTTTGCAACCCACACCATCGAGCTTGTGTAGCCACATCCCAGCTCATTATCCCACGATTTTTCTCATTTCGTTGCCCCCGTTTTTCCCACCGATGAGGCCTTGGCAGTAGAGGTATCAGGCATTGCCCAGGCTGGCCGTGTGGCTCGCTCATTGCTAATGGCAGACGATCGTGTCGTCGATCGCGCTGTGAAATGAGTCCGCCTAGGCAAACCTAGGTGTCGGGATCCAGCCCCGCATCCGTCGCCTCGAGGGTCTATGACGAAGCACTCCGCATGCTCAAAATCCCCCAGCGATTTGGCCCTTGCGCAGCATGCATCATCGTTAGGTTCGCAACCCACACCGTCGAGCTTGTGTACCCAAATCCCAGCTCATTATCCCACGATTTTTCTCATTTCGTTGCCCCCGTTTTTCCCATCGATGAGGCCTTGGCAGTAGAGGTATCACGCATTGCCCAGGCTGGCCGTGTGGCTCGCTCATTGCTAATGGTCGACGATCGTGTCGTCGATTACGCTGTGCAACGAGCTCGCCTAGGCAAACCTAGGTGTCGGGATCCAGCCCCGCATCCGTCGCCTCGAGGGTCTACGACGAAGCACTCCGCATGCTCAAAATCCCCCCAGCGATTTGGCCCTTGCGCAGCATGCATCGTTGTTAGGTTCGCAACCCACACCGTCGAGCTTGTGTAGCCACATCCCAGCTCATTATCCCACGATTTTTCTCATTTCGTTGCCCACGTTTTTCCCACCGATGAGGCCTTTGCAGCAGGGGTGTCATGCCTTTCCTAGGCTGGCTGTGTGGCTCACTCATTACTAACGGCCGACGATCGTGTCATCGATCGCGCTGTGCAACGAGTCCGCCTAGGCAAACCCTAGGTGTCGGGATCCAGCCCCGCATCCGTCGCCTCGAGGGCCTACGACGAAGCACTCCGCATGCTCAAAATCCCCCCAGCGATTTGGCCCTCGCGTAGCATGCATCATGGTTAGGTTCGCAGCCCACACCGTCGAGCTTGTGTAGCCACATCCAGGCTCATTATCCCACGATTTTTCTCATTTCGTTGCCTACGTTTTTTCCAATGATGAGGCCTTGGCAGCAGGGGTGTCACGCCTTTCCCAGGCTGGTTGTGTGGCTCGCTCATTGCTAACGGCCGACGATAGTGTCATCGATCGCGCTGCGTAATGAGTCCGCCTAGGCAAGCCTGACATTGGGATTTAGCCCTGCATCTGCCGCCTCGAGGGCCTATGATGAAGCACTCCGCATGCTCAAAATCCCCCCAGCAATTTGGCCCTCACGTAGCATGCATCATCGTTAGCGTCGCCGCCCACACTATTGAGCTTGTGTAGCCATATCCCAGCTCATTATCGCACGATTTTTCTCATTTCGCTGCCCCTGTTTTTCCCACCGATGAGGCCTTGCCAGTAGAGGTATCGCGCCTTGCCCAGGTTGGTCGTGTGGCTCGCTCATTGCTAACGGCCGATGATCGTATCGTCGATCGCGCTGCTCAACGAGTCCGCCTAGGCAAACCTGGGCGTCGAGATCAAGCCCCGCTTCTGCCACCTCGAGGGCCTGCGTTGAAGCACTCCGCATGCTCAAAATCCCCCCAGCGATTTGGCCCTCGCGTAGCATGCATCCTCGTTAGGTTCACTGTCCATACTGTCAAGCTTGTATAGCCACATCCCAGCTCATTATCCCATGATTTTTCTCATTTTGTTGCCCACGTTTTTTTCACCGATGAGGCCTTGGCAGTAGAGGTGTCACGCCTTGCCCAGGCTGGGCGTGTGGCTCGCTCATTGCTAATGGCCGACGATCGTGTTGTCGATCGCGCTGCGCAACGAGTCCGTCGAGGCAAGCCTGGGCGTCGAGATCCAGCCCCGCATATGTTGCCTCGAGGGCCTGCGACGAAGCACTCCGCATGCTCGAAATCCCCCCAGTGATTTGGCCTCGCATAGCATGCATCATCGTTAGCTTCGCCGCCCACACTGTCAAGTTTGTGTTGCCACATCCGAGCTCATTATCCCATCATTTTTCCCTTTTTGTTGCCTACTTTTTTTCCACCGATGAGGCCTTGGCAGCAGGGGTGCCCAGGCTATCCGTGTGGCTCGCTCATTGCTAACAGCCGACGATCATGTCGTCGATCGTGTTGCGCAACGAGTCTGCCTAGGCAAGCCTGAGCGTCGGGATCCAACCCCACATTCGCCGCCTCGAGGGCCTGTGACGAAGCACTCCGAATGCTCAAAATCCCCCCAGCTATTTGGGCCCTCACGTAGCATGCATCATCGTTAGCTTCGCCGCCCACACAGTAGAGCTTATGTAGCCACATCCCAGCTCATTATCTCACGATTTTTCTCATTTTGTTGGCCACGTTTTTCCCACCGCTGAGGCCTTGGCAGCATGGGTGTCACGCCTTGCCCAGGCAAGACGTGTGGCTCGCTCATTGCTAGTGGCCGACGATAGTGTTGTCGATCGCGCTGCGCCACGAGTCCGCCTAGGCAAGCCTGACATTGGGATTTAGCCCTGCATCTACCGCCTCGAGGGCCTACGATGAAGCACTCCGCATGCTTAAAATCCCCCAAGCGATTTGGCCCTCGCGTAGCATGCAACATCGTTAGCGTCGCCGCCCACACTGTCGAGCTTTTGTAGCCACATCCCAGCTCATTATCCCATGATTTTTCTCATTTTTTTGCCCCCTTTATTCCCACTGATTAGGCCTTGGCAGCAGAGGTGTCACACCTTGCCCAGGCTAGCCGTGTGGCTCGCTCATTGCTAACGGCCGACGATCGTGTCATCGATCGCGCTGCGCAACGAGTTCGCCTAGGCAAACCTAGGCGTCGGGATCCGGCCCCGTATGCGTCGCCTCGAGGGCCTACGTCGAAGCACTCCGCAAGCTTAAAATCCCCCCAGCGACTTGGCCCTCGCGAAGCATGCATCATCGTTAGGTTTGCAGCCCACACTGTCGAGCTTCTGTAGCCACATCCCAGCTCATTATCCCACGATTTTTCTCATTTTGTTGCCCCCTTTATTCCCACCGATTAGGCCTTGCAGCAGAGGTGTCACACCTTACCCAGGCTAGCCGTGTGGCTCGCTCATTGCTAACGGCCGACGATCGTGTCATCGATCGCGCTGCGCAACGAGTTCGCCTAGGCAAACCTAGGCGTCGGGATCCGGCCCCGTATGCGTCGCCTCGAGGGCCTACGTCGAAGCACTCCGAATGCTTAAAATCCCCCCAGCGATTTGGCCCTCGAGAAGCATGCATCATCATTAGGTTCGCAGCCCACACCGTCGAGCTTGTCCAGCCACATCCCAGCTTATTATCCCACGATTTTTCTCATTTCGTTGCCCCCGATTTTCCCACCGATGAGGCCTTAGCAGCAGAGGTATCACGCCTTGCCCAGGCAGGCGGTGTAGCTCACTCATTGCTAACGGTCGACGATAGTCTCGTCGATCGCGCTGCGCCACGAGTCCGCCTAGGCAAGCCTGACATTGGGATTTAGCCCTGCATCTGCCGCCTCGAGGGCCTACGATGAAGCACTCCGCATGCTCAAAATCCCCCAAGCGATTTGGCCCTCGCGTAGCATGCATCATCGTTAGCGTCGCTGCCCACATTGTCTAGCTTGTGTAGCCACATCCCAGCTCATTATCCCACGATTTTTCTCATTTCGTTGCCCCCGTTTTTCCCACCGATTAGGCTTTTGCAGCAGAGGTGTCACGCCTTACCCAGGCTAGCCGTGTGGCTCGCTCATTGCTAATGGCCGATGATCGTGTCATCGATCGCGCTGCGCAGCGAGTCCGCCTAGGCAAACTTGGGCGTCAGGATCCAGCCCTGCATCCGCTGCCTCGAGGGCCTACGATGAAGCACTCCGCATGCTCAAAATCCCCCCAGCGATTTGGCCCTCGCGTAGCATGCATCATCGTTAGGTTTGCAGCCCACACCATCGAGCTTGTGTAGCCACATCCCAGCTCATTATCCCACGATTTTTCTCATTTCGTTGCCCCCGATTTTCCCACCGATGAGGCCTTGGCAGTAGAGGTATCACGGCTCGCCCAAGCTGGCCGTGTGGCTCGCTCATTGCTAATGGCCGACGATCGTGTCGTCGATCGCGCTGCGCAACGAGTCCGCCTAGGCAAACCTGGGCGTTGGGATCCAGCCCTGCATTCGCTGCCTCGAGGGCCTACGACGAAGCACTCCGCATGCTCAAAATCCCCCCAGTAATTTGGCCCTCGCGCAGCATGCATCATCGTTAGGCTCGCAGCCCACACCGTCGAGCTTGTGTAGCCACATCCCAGCTCATTATCCCACGATTTTTCTCATTTCATTGCCCCCGTTTTTCCCACCGATGAGGCCTTGGCAGTAGAGGTATCACGCCTTGCCCAGGCTGGCCGTGTGGCTCGCTCATTGCTAATGGCCGACGATCGTGTCGTCGATCGCGCTGCGCAACGAGTCGGCCTAGGCAAACCTAGGCGTCAGGATCCAGCCCTGCATCCGTTGCCTCGAGGGCCTACGACGAAGCACTCCGCATGCTCAAAATCCCCCCAGCGATTTGGCCCTCGCGTAGCATGCATCATCGTTAGGTTCGCAGCCCACACCGTCGAGCTTGTGTAGCCACATCCCAGCTCATTATCCCACGATTTTTCTCATTTTGTTGCCCACATTTTTCCCACCGATGAGGCCTTGGCGGCAGGGGTGTCACGCCTTGCTTAGGTTGGCCGTGTGGCACGCTCATTGCTAATGGCCGACGATCGTGTTGTCGATCGCGCTGCGCAACGAGTTCGTCGAGGCAAGACTGGGCGTCGAGATCCAGCCCCACATCCGTCGCCTCGAGGGCCTACGACGAAGTTCTCCGTATGCTCAAAATTCCCCCAGCATTTTGGCCCTTGCGTTGCATGCATCATCGTTCGCTTCGCCGCCCACACCTTCGAATTAGTGTAGCCACATCCCATCTCATTATCCCACGATTTCTCTGGTTTCGTTGTCGATGTTTTTCCTACCGATGAGGCCTTTGCAACAAGGGTGTCACGCCTTGCCTAGGCTGGCTGTCTGGCTCGCTTGTTGCTAACGGCCGACGATCGTGTCGTTGATTGCACTGCACAACGAGTCCACCAAGGCAAGCCTAAGCGTCGGGATCCAACCCCACATCCACAGCCTCGAAGGCCTGCGACGAAGCACTCCGAATGCTCAAAATCCCCCCAGCGATTTGGGCCCTCACGTAGCATGCATCATCGTTAGCTTCGCCGCCCACACAGTCGAGCTTATGTAGCCACATCCCAGCTCATTATCTCACGATTTTTCTCATTTTGTTGGCCACGTTTTTCCCACCGCTGAGGCCTTGGCAGCATGGGTGTCACGCCTTGCCCAGGCAGGCCGTGTTGCTCGCTCATTGCTCACGGCCGACGATAGTGTCGTCGATCGCACTGCGCCACGAGTCCGCCTAGGCAAGCCTGACATTGGGATTTAGCCCTGCATCTGCCGCCTCGAGGGCCTACGATGAAGCACTCCGCATGCTCAAAATCCCCCAAGCGATTTGGCCATCGCGTAGCATGCATCATCATTAGCGTCGCCGCCCACACTGTCGAGCTTGTGTAGCCACATCCCAGCTCATTCCCATAATTTTTCACATTTCGTTGCCCCTGTTTTTCCTACCGATGAGGCCTTGGCAGCAGAGGTGTCACGTCTTGCCCAGGCTGGCCGTGTGGCTCGCTCATTGCTAACGGCCGATGATCGTGTCGTCGATCGCGCTGCGCAACGAGTCCGCCAAGGCAAACCTGGGCGTAGGGATCAATCCCCGCTTTCGCCGCCTCGAGGGCCTACGTTGAAGCACTCGAATTCTCAAAATCCCCCTAGCGATTTGGCCTTCGCGTAGCATGCATCATCGTTAGGTTCGCCGTCCACACCGTCGAGCTTGTGCACCCACATCCTAGCTCATTATCCCACGATTTTTCTCATTTTCTTGCCCGTGTTTTTTCCACCGATGAGGCCTTGGCAGCAGAGGTGTCACGTCTTGCCCAGGCTGGCCGTGTTGCTCGCATATTGCTAACGGCCGACGATTGTGTCGTCGATCGCGCCGCGCAACGAGTCCGCCAAGGCAAGCCTGGGCGTCGAGATCCAGCCGCATATCCGCCACCTCGTTGGCCTGCGACGAAGCACTCCGCATGCTCAAAATCCCCCCAGCTATTTGGCCCTCGCGTAGCATGCATCATCGTTAGCTTTGCCGCCCACACCGTCGACCTTGTGTAGCCACATCCCAGCTCATTATCCCACGATTTTTCTCATTTCGTTGCCCTCGTTTTTCCCACCAATTAGGCCTTGGTAGCAGAGGTGTCACACCTTGCCCAGGCTGGCGGTGTGGCTCGCTCATTGATACCGGCCGATGATCATGTCATCGATCGCACTGTGCAACGAGTCCGCCTAGGCAAACCTAGGTGTCGGGATCCAGCCCCGCATCCGTCGCCTCGAGGGCCTACGACGAAGCACTCCGCATGCTCAAAATCCCCTTAGCGATTTGGCCCTCGCGCAGCATGCATCATCATTAGGTTCGCAACCCACACCGTCGAGCTTGTGTAGCCACATCCCAGCTCATTATCCCACGATTTTTCTCATTTCGTTGCCCACGTTTTTCCCACCAATGAGGCCTTTGCAGCAGGGGTGTCACGCCTTTCCTAGGCTGGCTGTGTGGCTCACTCATTACTAACGGCCGACGATCGTGTCATCGATCTCGCTGCGCAATGAGTCCGCCTAGGCAAACCTAGGTGTCGGGATCCAGCCCCGCATCCGTCGCCTTGAGGGTCTACGATGAAGCACTCCGCATGCTCAAAATCCCCCCAGCGATTTGGCCCTCGCGTAGCATGCATCATCGTTAGGTTCGCAACCCACACCGTCGAGCTTGTGTAGCCACATCCCAGCTCATTATCCCACGATTTTTCTCATTTCGTTGCCCACGTTTTTCCCACCGATGAGGCCTTGGCAGCAGGGGTGTCACGCCTTTCCCAGGCTGGCTGTGTGGCTCGCTCATTGCTAACGGCCGACGATAGTGTCGTCGATCGCACTGCGCAATGAGTCCGCCTAGGCAAGCCGAACATTGGGATTTAGCCCTGCATCTGCCGCCTCGAGGGCCTACGATGAAGCACTCCGCATGCTTAAAATCCCCCAAGCAATTTGGCCCTCGCGTAGCATGCATCATCGTTAGCGTCGCCGCCCACACTGTCGAGCTTGTGTAGCCACATCCCAGCTCACTGTCGCACGATTTTTCTCATTTCGTTGCCCCCGTTTTTCCCACCGATTAGGCCTTGGCAGTAGAGGTGTCACACCTTGCCTAGGCTGGCCATGTCGCTCGCTCATTGCTAATGGCCGAGGATCGTGTCATCGATCGCGTTGCGCAACCAGTCCGCCTAGGCAAACCTAGGCGTCGGGATCCAGCCCCGCATCCGTCGCCTCGAGGGCCTACGACGAAGCACTCCGCATGCTCAAAATCCCCCCAGCGATTTGGCCCTCGCGTAGCATGCATCATCGTTAGGTTCACAGCCCACACCATCAAGCTTGTGTAGCCACATCCCAGCTCATTATCCCACGATTTTTCCCATTTCATTGCCCCCGTTTTTCCCACCGATGAGGCCTTGGCAGTAGAGGTATCATGCCTTGCCCAGACTGGCCGTGTGGCTCGCTCATTGCTAATGGCCGTTGATTGTGTCGTCGATCGCGCCGTGCAACGAGTCGGCCTTGGCAAACCTGGGCGTCGGGATCCAGCTCTGCATCCGCTACCTCGAGGGCCTACGACGAAGCACTTCGCATGCTCAAAATCCCCCCAGCGATTTGGCCCTCGCGTAGCATGCATCATTGCTAGGTTCGCAGCCCACACCGTCGAGCTTGTGTAGCCACATCCAGGCTCATTATCCCACGATTTTTCTCATTTCGTTGCCCCAGTTTTTCCCACCGATTAGGCCTTGGCAGTAGAGGTGTCACACCTTGCCTAGGCTGGCCGTGTGGCTCGCTCATTGCTAATGGTCGACGATCGTGTCGTCGATCGCGCTGCGCAACGAGTCCGCCTAGGCAAACCTGGTCGTCGGGATCCAGCCCTGCATCCGCTGCCTCGAGGGCTTACTACGAAGCACTCCGCATGCTCAAATTCCCTCCAGCGATTTGGCCCTCGCGTAGCATGCATCATCGTTAGGTTCGCAGCCCACACCGTCGAGCTTGTGTAGCGACATCCCTGCTCATTATCCCACGATTTTTCTCATTTCGTTGCCCCCGTTTTTCCCACCGATGAGGCCTTGCCAGTAGAGGTATCGCGCCTTGCCCAGGTTGGCCGTGTGGCTCGCTCATTGCTAATGGCCGACGATCATGTCGTCGATCGCGCTGCTCAACGAGTCCGCCTAGGCAAACCTGGGCATTGGGATCCATCCCTGCATTCGCCGCCTCGAGGGCCTACGACGAAGCACTCCGCATGCTCAAAATCCCCCCAGCAATTTGGCCCTCGTGTAGCATGCATCATCGTTAGGTTCGCAGCCCACACCGTCGAGCTTGTGTAGCCACATCCCAGCTCATTATCCCACGATTTTTCTCATTTTATTGCCCATGTTTTTCCCATCGATGAGGCCTTGGCAGCAGAGGTCTCACGTCTTGCCCAGGCTGGCCGTGTGGCTCGCTCACTGCTAATGGCCGACGATCGTATCGTCGATCGCGCTGCTCAACGAGTCCGCCTAGGCAAACCTGGGCGTCGGGATCAAGCCCCGCTTCCGCCGCCTCGAGGGCCTGCGTTGAAGCACTCCGCATGCTCAAAATCACCCCAGCGATTTGGCCCTCGCGTAGCATGCATCATCGTTAGGTTCACTGTCCACACTGTCGAGCTTGTGTAGCCACATCCCAGCTCATTATCCCACGATTTTTCTCATTTTGTTGCCCACGTTTTTCCCACCGATGAGGCCTTGGCAGTAGAGGTGTCACGCCTTGCCCAGGCTGGCCGTGTGGCTCGCTCATTGCTAATGGCTGACGATCATGTTGTCGATCGCGCTGCGCAACGAGTCCGTCGAGGCAAGCCTGGGCGTCGAGATCCAGCCCCACATCCGTTGCCTCAAGGGACTACGACGAAGCTCTCCGCATGCTCAAAATTTCCCCAGTGTTTTAGCCCTCGCGTAGCATGCTTCATCGTTCGCTTCGTCGCCCACACCGTCGAGTTAGTGTAGCCACATCCCATCTCATTATCCCACGATTTCTCTAGTTTCGTTGCCGATGTTTTTCCTACCGATGAGGCCGTAGCAACAAGGGTGTCACGCCTTGCCTAGGCTGGCTATCTGACTCGCTTGTTGCTAACGGCCGACGATCGTGTCGTCGATTGCGCTGCGCAACGAGTCCACCAAGGCAAGCCTGAGCCTCGGGATCCAACCCCACATCCACCGCCTCGAAGGCCTGCGACGAAGCACTCCGAATGCTCAAAATTCCCCCCAACGATTTGGCCCTCGCGTAGCATGCATCATTGTTAGCTTCGCTGCCCACACCGTCGAGCTTGTATAGCCACATCCCAGCTCATTATCCCATTATTTTTCTCATTTCGTTGCCCACATTTTTCCCACAGATGAGGCCTTGGCAGCAGGGGTGCCTAGGCTGGCCGTTTAGCTCGCTCATTGCTAACGGCCGACGATCATGTCGTCGATCCCGTTGGGCAATGAGTCTGCCTAGGCAAGCCTGAGCGTCGGGATCCAACCCCACATTCGCCGCCTCGAGGGCCTGTGACGAAGCACTCCGAATGCTCAAAATCCCCCCAGCGATTTGGCCCTCACGTAGCATGCATCATCGTTAGCTTCACCGAACACACAGTTGAGCTTATGTAGCCACATCCCAGCTCATTTTCCCACAATTTTTCTCATTTTATTGCCCCTGTTTTTCCCACCGATGAGGCCTTGGCAGTAGAGGTGTCACGTCTTGCCCAGGTTGGCCGTGTGGCTCGCTCATTGCTAATGGCCGACAATCATGTCGTCGATCGCGCTGCGCAACGAGTCCGCCTAGGAAAGCCTGGGCATCGGGATCCAGCCCCGCATCTGTTGCCTCGAGGGCCTGCGACGAAGCACTCCGCATGCTCGAAATCCCCCCAGCGATTTGGCCTCGCGTAGCATGCATCATCGTTAGCTTCGCCGCCCACACTGTCAAGTTTGTGTTGCCACATCCCAGCTCATTATCCCATCCTTTTTCCCAATTCGTTGGCCACATTTTTTCCACCGATGTGGCCTTGGCAGCAGGGGTGCCTAGGCTGTCCGTGTGGCTCGCTCATTGCTAACGGCTGACGATCATGTCGTCGATCGCGTTGCGCAATGAGTCTGCCTAGGCAAGCCTAAGCGTCGGGACCCAACCCCACATTCGCCGCCTCGAGGGCCTGTGACGAAGCACTCCGAATGCTCAAAATCCCCCCAGCGATTTGGCCCTCACGTAGCATGCATCATCGTTAGCTTCGCCGCCCACACAGTTGACCTTATGTAGCCACATCCCAGCTCATTATCTCACGATTTTTCTCATTTTGTTGGCCACATTTTTCCCACCGCTGAGGCCTTGGCAGCAGTGGTGTCACGCCTTGCCCAGGCAGGCCGTGTGGCTCACTCATTGCTAACGGCCGACGATAGTGTCATCGATCGCGCTGCGCCACGAGTCCGCCTAGGCAAGCTTGACATTGGGATTTAGCCCTGCATCTGCCGCCTCGAGGGCCTACGATGAAGCACTCCGCATGCTCAAAATCCCCCAAGCGATTTGGCCCTCGCGTAGCATGCATCATCGTTAGCGTCGCCGCCCACACTGTCGAGCTTGTGTAGCCACATCCCAGCTCATTATCCCATGATTTTTCTCATTTCATTGCCCCCGTTCTTCCCACCGATTAGGCCTTGGCAGCAGAGGTGTCACACCTTGCCCAGGCTGGCCGTGTGGCTCGCTCATTTTTAACGGCCGATGATCGTGTCATCGATCGCGCTGCTCAACAAGTGCGCCTAGGAAAACCTAGGCGTCAGGATCCAACCCCGCATCTGTCGGCTCGAGGGCCTACTACGAAGCACTCCGCATGCTCAAAATCCCCTCAGCGATTTGGCCTTCGTGTAGCATGCATCATCGTTAGGTTCGTAGCCCACACCGTCGAGCTTGTGTAGCCACATCCCAGCTCATTATCCCACGATTCTTCTCAATTTGTTGCCCCCGTTTTTCCCACCGATGAGGCCTTGGCAGTAGAGGTATCATGCCTTACCCAGGCTGGCCGTGCGACTCTCTCATGGCTAATGGTCGACGATCGTGTCGTCGATCGCTCTGCGCAACGAGTCGGCCTAGGCAAACCTGGGCGTCGGGATCCGGCCCTGCATCCACTGCCTCGAGTGCCTACGACGAAGCACTCCGCATGCTCAAAACCCCCCAGCGATTTGGCCCTCGCGTAGCATGCATCATCGTTAGGTTCGCAGCCCAGACCGTCGAGCTTGTGTAGCCACATCCCAGCTCATTATCCCATGATTTTTCTCATTTCGTTGCCCCCGTTTTTCCCACCGATGAGGCCTTGGCAGTAGAGGTATCACGCCTTGCCCAGGCTGGCCGTGTGGCTCGCTCATTGCTAATAGCTGACGATCGTCTCGTCGATCACGCTGCGCAACGAGTCCGCCTAGGAAAACCTGGGCGTTGGGATCCAACCCTGCATTCGCCGCCTCGAGGGCCTACGACAAAGCACTCCGCATGCTCAAAATCCCTCCAGCGATTTGTTCCTCGCGTAGCATGCATCATCGTTAGGTTCGCAACCCACACCGTCGAGCTTGTGTAGCCACATCCCAGGTCATTATCCCACGATTTTTCTCATTTCGTTGCCCACGTTTTTCCAGCCGATGAGGCCTTGGCAGCAGGGGTGTCATGCCTTTCCCAGGCTGGCTGTATGGCTCGCTCATTGCTAACGGCCGACGATAGTGTCATCGATCGCGCTGCGCAATGAGTCCGCCTAGGCAAGCCTGACATTGGGATTTAGCACTGCATCTGCCGCCTCGAGGGCCTACGATGAAGCACTCTGCATTCTAAAAATCCCCGCAGCAATTTGGCCCTCGCGTAGCATGCATCATCGTTAGCGTCGTCGCCCACACTGTCGAGCTTGTTTAGCCACATCCCAGCTCATTATCCCACGATTTTTCTCATTTCGTTGGCCCCGTTTTTCCAACCGATTAGGCGTTGGCAGCAGAGGTGTCACGCCTTGCCTAGGCTGGCCGTGTGGCTCGCTCATTGCTAATGTCCGACGATCGTGTCGTCGATCGCGCTGCGCAACGAGTCCGCCTAGGTAAACCTGGGCGTCGGGATCCAGCCCTGCATCCGCTGCCTCGAGGGCGTACGATGAAGCACTCCGCATGCTCAAATTCCCCCCAGCGATTTGGCCCTCACGTAGCATGCATCATCGTTAGGTTCGCAGCCCACACCGTTGAGCTTGTGTAGCCACATCCCAGCTCATTATCCCACGATTTTTCTCATTTGGTTGCCCCCGTTTTTCCCACCGATGACGCCTTGGCAGTAGAGGTATCATGCCTTGCCCAGGCTGGCCGTGTGGCTCGCTCATTGCTAATGGCCGACGATCGTGTCGTCGATCGCGCTGCGCAACGAGTCCGCCTAGGCAAACCTGGCCGTTGTGATCCAGCCCTGCATTCGCCGCCTCGAGGGCCTACGACGAAGCACTCCGCATGCTCAAAATCCCCCCAGCGATTTGGCCCTCGCGTAGCATGCATCATCGTTAGGTTCGCAGCCCACACCGTCGAGCTTGTGTAGCCACATCCCAGCTCATTATCCCACGATTTTTCTCATTTTATTGCCCCTGTTTTTTCCACCGATGAGGCCTTGGCAGCAGAGCTGTCACGCCTTGCCCAGGCTGGCCGTGTGGTTCCCTCATTGCTAACGGCCGACGATCGTGTCGTCGATCGCGCTGCGCAAGGAGTCCGCCAAGGCAAGCCTGGGCGTCGAGATCCAGCCGCATATCCACCACATCGTTGGCTTGCGATGAAGCACTCCGCATGCTCAAAATCCCCCCAGCGATTTGGCGCTCGCGTAGCATGCATCATCGTTAGGTTCGCAACCAACACCGTCGAGCTTGTGTAGCCACATCCCAGCTCATTATCCCATAATTTTTCTCATTTCGTTGCCCACGTTTTTCCCACCGAAGAGGCCTTGGCAGCAGGGGTGTCACGGCTTTCCCAGGCTGGCTGTGTGGCTCGCTCATTGCTAATGGCCGACGATAGTGTCGTCGATCGCGCTGCGCAATGAGTCTACCTAGGCAAGCCTGACATTGGGATTTAGCCCTGCATCTGCCGCCTCGAGGGCCTACGATGAAGCACTTCGCATTCTCAAAATCCCCCCAGCAATTTGGCCCTAGCGTAGCATGCATCATCGTTAGCGTCGCCGCCCACACTGTCGAGCTTGTGTAGCCACATCCCAGCTCATTATCCCACGATTTTTCTCATTTCGTTGCCCCTGTTTTTCCCATCGATGAGGCCTTGGCAGCAGAGGTGTGACGTCTTGCCCAAGCTGGCCGTGTGACTCACTCATTGCTAACGACCGACGATCGTGTCGTCGATCACGCTGCGCAACGAGTCCGCCTAGGCAAACCTAGGCGTTGGGATCAAGCCCCGCTTCCGCCGCCTCGAGGGCTTGCATTGAAGCCCTCCGCATTCTCAAAATCCCCCTAGCGATTTCGCCCTCGCGTAGCATGCATCATCGTTAGGTTCGCCGTCCACACCGTCGACCTTGTGTAGCCACATCCCAGCTCATTATCCCACGATTTTTCTCATTTTGTTGCCCGTGTTTTTCCCACCGATGAGGCCTTGGCAGCAGAGGTGTCACGCCTTGCCCAGGCTGGCCGTGTTGCTCGCTTATTGCTAACGGCCGACGATCGTGTCGTCGATCGCGCTGCGCAACGAGTCCGCCAAGGCAAGCCTGGGCGTCGAGATCCTGCCGCATATCCGTCACCTCGTTGGCCTGCGACGAAGCACTCCGCATGCTCAAAATTCCCCCAGCAATTTGGCCCTCGCGTAGCATGCATCATCATTTGCTTCGTCGCCCATACCGTCGAGCTTGTGTAGCCACATCCCAGCTCATTATCCCATGATTTTTCTCATTTTATTGCCCCCGTGTTTCCCACCGATTAGGCCTTGGCAGCAGAGGTGTCACACCTTGCCTAGGCTGGCCGTGTGGCTTGCTCACTGCTAACGGCCGACGATCGTGTCATCGATCGCGCTGTGCAATGAGTCCGCCTAGGGAAGCCTAGGGGTCGGGATCTAGCCCCGCATCCGTCGCCTCGAGGGCCTACGACGAAGCACTCCGCATGCTCAAAATCCCCCTAGTGATTTGGCCCTCGCGTAGCATGCATCATCGTTAGGTTCGCAACCCACACCGTCGAGCTTGTGTAGCCACATGCCAGTTCATTATCCCACGATTTTTCTCATTTCGTTGCCCACATTTTTCCCACCGATGAGGCCTTGGCAGCAGGGGTGTCACGCCTTTCCCAGGTTGGCTGTGTGGCTCGCTCATTGCTAACGGCCGACGATAGTGTCGTCGATCGCGCTGCGCAATGAGTCCGCCTAGGCAAGCCGGACATTGGGATTTAGCCCTGCATCTGCCGCCTCGAGGGCCTACGATGAAGCACTCCGCATGCTCAAAATCCCCCCAGCAATTTGGCCCTCGCGTAGCATGCATCATCGTTAGCATCGCCGCCCACACTGTCGAGCTTGTGTAGCCACATCCCAGCTCATTATCCCACGATTTTACTCATTTCATTGCCCCCGTTTTTCCCACCGATTAGGCCTTGGCAGCAGAGGTGTCACGCCTTGCCTAGGCTGGCCGTGTGGCTCGCTCATTGCTAATGGTCGACGATCATGTCGTCGATCGCGCTGCGCAACGAGTTCGCCTAGGCAAACCTGGGCGTCGGGATCCAACCCTGCATCCGCTGCCTCGAGGGCTTACGACGAAGCACTCCGCATGCTCAAATTCCCCCCAGCGATTTGGCCCTCGCGCAGCATGCATCATCGTTAGGTTCGCAACCCACACCGTCGAGCTTGTGTAGCCACATCCCAGCTTATTATCCTACGATTTTTCTCATTTCGTTGCCTCCGTTTTTCCCACCGATGAGGCCTTGACAGTAGAGGTATTGCGCCTTGCCTAGGTTGGCCGTGTGGCTCGCTCATTACCAATGGCCGACGATCGTGTCGTCGATCGCGCTGCGCAACGAGTCCGCCTAGGCAAACCTGGGCGTTGGGATCCAGCCCTGCATTCGCTGCCTCGAAGGCCTACGACGAAGCACTCCGTATGCTCAAAATCCCCCCAGCGATTTGGCACTCGCGTAGCATGCATCATCGTTGGGTTCGCAGCCTACACCGTCGAGCTTGTGTAGCCACATCCCAGCTCATTATCCCACGATTTTTCTTATTTTATTGCCCCTATTTTTCCCACCGATGAGGCCTTGGCAGCAGAGGTGTCACGTCTTGCCCAGGCTGGCCGTGTGGCTAGCTCATTGCTAACGGCCGACGATCGTGTCGTCGATCGCGCTGAGCAACGAGTCCGCCTAGGCAAATCTGGTCGTCGGGATCAAGGCCCGCTTCCGCCGCCTCGAGGGCCTGCGTTGAAGCCCTACGCATTCTCAAAATTCCCCCAGCGATTTGGCCCTCGCGTAGCATGCGTCTTCGTTAGGTTCGCCGTCCACACCGTCGAGCTTGTGTAGCCACATCCCAGCTTATTATCCCACGATTTTTCTCATTTTGTTGCCCGTGTTTTTCCCACCGATGAGGCCTTGGCAGCAGAGGTGTCATGCCTTGCCCAGGCTGGCCGTGTTGCTCACTTATTGCTAACGGCCGACGATCGTGTCGTCGATCGTGCTGCGCAACGAGTCCGCCAAGGCAAGCCTGGGCGTCGAGATCCAGCCGCATATCCGCCACCTCATTGGCCTGCGACGAAGCACTCCGCATGCTCAAAATCCCCCCAGCAATTTGGCCCTCGCGTAGCATGCGTCATCGTTTGCTTCGCCACCCACACCGTCGAGTTTGTCTAGCTACATCCCAGCTTATTATCCCACAATTTCTCTAGTTTCGTTGCCCACGTTTTTTCCACCGATGAGGCCTTAGCAACAGGGTTGTCATGCCTTGCCCAGGTTGGCTGTCTGGCTCGCTTGTTGCTAACAGCCGACGATCGTGTCGTCGATCGCGCTGCGCAACGAGTCCACCTAGGCAAGCCGGAGCGTCGGGATCCAGCCCTGCATCCGACGCCTCGAGGGCCTGCGATGAAGCACTCCGCATGCTCAACATCCCCCCAACGATTTGGCCCTCGCGTAGCATGCATCATCGTTAGCTTCGCCGCCCACACTGTCGACCTTGTGTAGCCACATCCCAGCTCATTATCCCACGATTTTTCTCATTTCGTTGCCCAAGTTTTTCCCATCGATGAGGCCTTGGCAGCAGGGGTGTCACGGCTTGCCCAGGCTGGCGGTGTGGCTCGCTCATTGCTAACGGCCGACAATCGTGTCGTCGATCACGCTGCGCAACGAGTCTGCCTAGGCAAGCTTGGGCATCGGAATCCTGCCCTGCATCCGCCACCTGGAGGGCCTGCGACGAAGCACTCCACATGCACAAAATCCCCCCAGCGATTTGGCCCTCGCGTAGCATGCATCATCGTTAGTTTCATCGCCCACACCGTCAAGTTTGTCTAGCTACATCCCAGCTCATTATCCCACAATTTCTCTCGTTTTGTAGCTCACGTTTTTCCCACCGATGAAGCCTTAGCAACAAGGTTGTCACGCCTTACCCAGGTTGGCTATCTGGCTCGCTTGTTGCTAACGGTCGACGATCGTGTCGACGATCGCGCTGCGCAACGAGTCTGCCTAGGCAAGCCTGAGTGTCGGGATCTAACTCCACGTTCACCGCCTCGAGGGCCTGCGACGAAGCACTACGCATGCTCGAAATCCCCCCAGCTATTTGGCCCTCACGTAGCATGCATCATCGTTAGCTTCACCGCCCACACCGTCGAGCTTGTGTAGCCACATCCCAGCTCATTATCCCACGATTTTTCTCATTTTGTTGCCCGCAATTTAGCGGATTTCATTTCCCACATTTTCCCCACTCTGTTGGCTACTGATCTGGCATCCCACACTCTTCGGCCGATGTCGTCGGCCGCCTGCCTACCGGCGATAGTGGCCGCCACAGCCACGCATCACCGGATGGATGGGCAAGGCAGCAAGCCGCCTTACCCATGACATGCGCGCTAGGTTGCCCAAGCCCAGCGCCTGCCCACGTGGGATGGGCAGGGGGGGAGGCACGCATGGCCTGTTGGGATCCAGCAAGCTGGGTGACCACCTCCCCCCTAAAGAGTCTTAAATGAAATTTCATTCCCGGCAAGAGGAAACATCAATATGTCTGAGCCGTCATAATGGGTATAAAAAATTATTTACTTGGATTTTTGAGCTGAAATTTTGTACATAACTGGAGAATAATCATATGTACCACTAGAAAAAATTTTAGAATTTTCTGGGTACTAAATTTTGTTTTAATGAATTTTCTACAGCCGAAAATTGAAAAAATCATCAAAAATAGCCTGTGAGTCGAAATGATCCCAAACTTCAGGGGCAGACTCCTCATTAATTACACGAATTATTTGAGTCATTTTGGGACCAATTCCATGAAGAAAAGACAGTCAATTCACAACAATTTCGCAATTGGGCATTGCGGCTAGCAGTCTGGGGCAGCTGTGCCTCTACCTGGCCCATGTTGCATGCTGGCTGCCCTGTCCAGTGCACCTCCAGACACCCCATGGATGCCCTCAGGGTCCACTAGAGCCTGGGGCCACGGCCAAGGCCAGCTTGCCCATGAAATCAACGCCCACAGCATGTGCTGAGCCTCACAGCGTGCTCGCGGCTGGCTCACGTGGGGTGCCCCTGGCAAGGCTGGCGCCGTGCCTGCTGGTGACTGCTGTGGCACCCCTGGCTCGCACGCTGGGTAGTCAGTCGAGGGGCAGGGATGAGGGGGCTGGCTAGCAATGGGCGCCCGCAGCCTGGCTGGCGCGCCCACCGCTGCCGCACACTGGGCGAGCAGCCCATACCGTGCCTGGTGGGGGCTGCCTGGGCGTGCCACCCGTGCCCAGGGTCATCCGTGCGACATGGCACCCCTGGCTCGCATGCTGGGCAGTCAATGGAGGGGCAAGGACGAGGGGGCTAGCTCGCGATGGGCGCTCGCGGCCTAACTGGCCCGCCCACTGCTACCGCACGCTGGGCGAGCGACCCATTCCGTGCCTGCTGGGGGCTGCCTGGGCGTGCCACCCGTGCCCAGGGCCCATGCGACGCGGCCCCCCTAGCTTGCTCGCTGGGCACTATGTCAAGGGACAGCGACGTGGGGGTTGGCTCGCGATGGGCGCCCGAGGCATGGCTGGCGCGCCCACCGCTGTCGCACGCTGGGCGAGCAGCCCATGCCGTGCCAGCTGGGGGCTGCTTGGGTGTGCTACCCGTGCCCAAGGCCTGTGCGACATGGAACCCCTGGCTCGCACGCTGGGCAGTCAGTCGAGGGGCAAGGACG
>JAJFZO010000543.1:35000-42065 GCA_021397835.1 Moringa oleifera
CCCATCCCCAGGGTCCGTGCGATGCGTGCCCCCTAACTCGCTCGCTGGGCACTACGTCGAGGGACAGGGACGTGGGGGCTGGCTCGCGATGTGCGCCCGCGGCCTGTCTGGCATGTCCACCGCTGCTGCACGCAGGACGAGCAGCCCATGCCGTGCTTGCTGGGGGCTCCCTGAGCTTGCCACCCTTGACCAGGGCCCATGCGACGCGGCCCCCCTGGATCGCTCGCTGGGCACTACGTCGAGGGACAGGGACGTGGGGGCTGGCTCGCAATTGGCGCCCGCAGCCTGTCTGGCATGCCCATCGCTGCCGCACGCAGGGCGAGCAGCCCATGACGTGCCTGCTGGGGGATGCCTGGGCCTGCCACCCATGCCCAGGGTCTGTGCGATGCGGCACCCCTGGCTCGCTCGTTGGGTACTACGTCGAGGGACACGGACGTGTGGGCTCTCTCGCGATGGGAGCCTGTGACTTGGATGACGTGCCCACCGCTGCAGCACGCTGGGCGAGCAGCCCATGCCGTGCCTGCTGGGGGCTCCCTGGGCTTGCCACCGATCCCCAGCGTCTGTGCGACGCGTGCCCCCTGGCTCGTTCGCTGGGAACTACGTCGAGGGACAGGGACGTGGGGGCTGACTCGCGATGTGCGCCCGCGGCCTGTCTGGCATGCCCACCGCTGCTGCACACTGGGCGAGCAGCCCATGCCATGCCTGCTGGGGGCTCCCTGAGCTTGCCACCCTTGCCCAGGGTCCATGCGACGCGGCCCCTCTGGCTCGCTCGTTGGGCACTACGTCGAGGGACAGGGACGTGGGGGCTGGCTCGCGATGGGCGCCCGCAGTCGGTCTGGCGTGCCCACCGCTGCCGCATGCAGGGCGAGCAGCCCATGCCGTGCCTGTTGGGGGCTGCCTGGGCGTGCCACCAATGCCCAGGGTCTGTGCAATGTGGCCCCCCTGGCTCGCTCGCTGGGTACTACATCGAGGGACAGGGACGTGGGGGCTCTCTCGCTATGGGCGCCCGCGACTTGGATGACGCGCCCACCGCTGCCGCACGCTGGGTGAGCAGCCCATGCCGTGCCTGCTGGGGCTTCCTGGGCTTGCCACCCATCCCCAGGGTCCGTGCGACGCGTGCCCCCTGGCTCGCTCGCTGGGCACTTAGTGGAGGGACAGGGACGTGGGGGCTGGCTCGCGTTGGGCGCTCGCGGCCTGTCTGGCGCGCCCACCACTGCTGCACGCTGGGCGAGCAGCCCTTGCTGTGCCTACTGGGGGCTGCCTGGGCTTACCACTCGTGCACAGGGTCCGTACGATGTGGTCCCCTTGGCTCGCTCGCTGGGCACCACGTCGAGGGACAGGGACGTGGGGGCTGGCTCGCGATGGGCGCCCGCGGCCTGGATGACGCGCCCACCGCTGCCGCACGCTGGGCTTGCTGCCCATTCGGTGCCTGCTGGGGGCTCCATGGGCTTGCCACCCTTGCCAAGGTTCCATGCAGTGTGGCCCCTCTAGCTCGCTCGCTGGGTACTACGTGGAGTGGCAGGGACGTGGGGGCTGGCTCGCGATGGCCGCTCGCGGCCTGTCTGGCACGCCCACCGCTGCCGCATGCTGGGCTAGCAGCCCATGGCGTGCCTGCTGGGTGCTGCCTGGGCGTGCCCCCCATGCCCAGGGTCCATGCGATGCGGCCCCCTGGCTTGCAGGGCACTACGTCGAGGGACAGGGACGTGGGGGCTGGCTCGCGATGGGCGCCCGCAGCCTGTGTAGTGTGCCCACCACTGCCGCACGCTGGGTGAGCAGCCCATGCCGTGCCTACTGGGGGCTTTCTGGGCGTGCCACCCGTGCCTAGGGTTGGTCCGACGCGGCCCCCCTGGCTCGCTCGCTGGGCACTTAGTCGAGCGAAAGGGACCTGGGGGCTTGCTCACGATGAGCGCCCGCGTCCTGGTTAGTGCGCCTATCGCTGCCACACGCTGGGCGAGCAGCCCATGCCGTGCCTGCTGGGGGCTGCCTGGGCGTGCCCCCCATGCCCAGGGTCCGTGCTATGCGGCCCCCTGGTTCGCAGGGCACTACATCGAGGGACAGGGACGTGGGAGCTGGCTCGCGATGGGCGCCCGCGGCCTGTGTAGTGTGCCCACCACTGCCGCACGCTGGGTGAGTAGCCCATGCCGTGCCTACTGGGGGCTTCCTGGCCGTGCCACCCGTGCCTAGGGTCGGTCCGACGCGGGCCCCCTGGCTCGCTCACTGGGCACTTAGTCGAGCGAAAGGGACCTGGGGGCTGGCTCGCGATGAGCGCCCACGTCCTGGTTAACGTGCCTATCGCTGCCACACGCTGGGCGAGCAGCCCATGTCGTGCCTGCTGGGGGCTGCCTGGGCGTGCCCCCCATACCCAGGGTCTGTGCGATGCGGCCCCCTGGCTCGCAAGGCACTACGTCGAGGGACAGGGACGTGGGGGCTAGCTGGCGATGGGCGCCCGCGGCCTGTGTAGTGTGGCGACCAATGCCGCACGCTGGGTGAGCAGCCATGCCGTGCCTGCTGGGGGCTTCCTGGGCATGCCACACGTGCCTAGGGTCGGTGCGACACGGCCCTCCTGACTCGCTCGCTGGGCACTTAGTCGAGCGAAAGGGACCTGGGGGCTGGCTCGCGATGAGCGCCCGTGGCCTGGTTAGCGCGCCTACCGCTGCCCAACGCTGGGCGAGCAGCCCATGCCATGCCTGCTGGGGGATGCCTGGGCCTACCACCCGTGAACAGGGTCCGTGCGATGCGGCCCCCCTGGCTCGCTCGCTGGGCACTATGTCCAGGAAAGAGACGTGAGGGCTGGCTCGTGATGGGCGCCGCGGCCTGGCTCGCACGCCCACCACTGCCGCTCGCTGGGCGAGCAGCCCATGCCGTGCCTGCTGGGGGCTGCCTGGGCATAAAACCCGTGCAAGGGTCCTTGCCAAGTGGCCCCCCTGGCTCGCTTGCTTGGCAGTTAGTCGAGGGACAGGGACGTGGGGGCTGGCTCGTGATGGGCGCCCGCGGCCTGGATGACGCGCCCATCGCTGCCGCACACTGGGCGAGCCGTCCATTCCGTTCCTGGGCGCGGCTCCCTGGGCGTGCCACCCGTGCCCAGGGTCCATGCGACGCGGCACCCCTGGCTCGCTCGCTGGGCACCACGTCGAGGGGCAGGGACGTGGGGGCTGGCTCGTGATGGGCGCTCGCGGCCTGGCTGGCGCGCCCACCGCTGCTGCACGCTGGGCGAGCTGCCCATGCAGTACCTGCTGGGGGCTGCCTGGGCGCGCCCCCCGTGCCCAGGGTCCGTGCGATGTGGCCCCCCTGGCTCGCTCACTGGGCACTACGTCGAGGGACAGGGATGTGTGGGCTGGCTCGCGATGGGCGTCCGCGGCCTGGCTAGCGCGCCCACCACTGCCGCACACTGGGCGAGCAGCCCATGCTGTGCCTGCTGGGGGCTGCCTGGGCATAGCACCCATGCCAGGGTCCGTGCAACGTGGCCCCCCTGGCTCACTTGCTGGAAACTTTGTCGAGGGACAGGGATGTGGGGCTGGCTCGTGATAGGAGCCCGCGGCCTGGATGACGCGCCCGCTGCTGCCGCACGCTGGGCGAGCCACCCATTCCATCCCTGCTGGGGGCTGCCTGGGCGTGCCACCCGTTCCCAGGGTGCATGCGATGTGGCCCCCCTGGCTCGTTCGCTCGGCACTACGTCGAGGGGCAAGAACGTGGGGGCTGGCTCACGATGGGCGCCCGCGTCCTCGCTGGTGAGCCCACCGCTAACGCACACTGGGCGAGCTGCCCATGCAGTGCCTGCTGGGGACTGCCTGGGCATGCCATCCATGCCCAGGATCCACGCGACGTGGCCCCCCTGGCTCGCTCGCAGGGCACTTAGTCGAGGGACAGGGACATGGGGGCTGGCTCGTGATGGCTGCCCGTGGCCTGCCTTGCGCGCCCACCGCTGCCGCACGCTGGGCGAACAACCCATGCCGTGCCTGCTGGGGGCTGCCTGGGCGTGCCACCCGTGCCCAGGGTCCATGTGATGCGGCCCCCCTGGCTTGCTTGCAGGGCACTACGTCGAGGGGCAGGGACATGGGTGCTGGCTCACGATGGGCGCTCGCGGCCTGGCATGCGCGCCCACCGCTGCCGCACGCTGGGTGAGCAGCCCTTGCCATACAGGCTGGGGGATGCCTGGACGTGCCACCCGTGACAGGGTCCGTGCGATGCGGCCCCCCTGGCTCGCTTGATGGGAACTATGTCGAGGGACAGGGACATGGGGGCTGGCTCGCGATGAGCGCCCGCGGCCATGCTGGCGCGCACACCGCTGCCGCATGCTGGGCGAGTCGCCCATTCCGTGCATGCTGGGGGCTGCCTGGGCGTGCCACCCGTTCCCAAGGTCCATAAGATGCGGCCCCCCTGGCTCGCTCGCTCGGCACTACGTCGAGGGGCAGGGACGTGGGGGCTGGCTCACAATGGGCACCCGCGGCCTGGCTGGTGAGCCCATCGCTGCCGCACGCTGGGCGAGCTGCCCATGCAGTGCCCGCTGGGGGCTGCCTGGGCGTGCCATTCGTGCCCAGGGTCCATGCGATGTGGCCCCCCTGGCTCGCTCGCTGGGCACTTAGTCGAGGGACAGGCACGTGGGGGCTGGCTCGCGATGAGCGCCCGCGGCCTTGTTGGTGCGCCCACCTCTGACACAAGCTGGGCGAGCAGTCCATGCCATGCCTGCTGGGGGCTGCCTGGGCGTGCCCCCCATCCCCACTGTCTGTGCGATGCGGGCCCCCTGGCTCGCTCGCAGGGCACTACGTCGAGGGACAGGGACGTGGTGCTGGCACGCGATGTGCGCCTGCGCCCTGTCTGGCATGCCCACCGCTGCCGCACGCAGGGCGAGCAGCCGATGCCGTGCCCGCTGGGGGCTGCGTGGGCTTTCACCCGTGCCAAGGATCCGTGCGATGCGGGCCCTCTGTCTAACTCGCTGGGCACTTAGTCTAGAGACAGCAACGAGGCGGCTGGCTCACGATGGGCGCCCGCGGCCTGGCTGGTGCGCCCACCGCTGCCACATGATGGGCGAGCAGCCCATGCCATGCCTGCTGGGGGCTACGTCGGCGTGCCACCCAAGACCAGGGTCTGTGCGACATGGCCCCCCTTGCAGGCTTGCTGGGCACTAAGTCGAGGGACAGGGACGTGGGGGCTGGCTCGCAATCGGGGCCCGCGGAATGGCTAGCGCACCCAACGCTGCCGCACCCTGGGCGAGCAGCCCATGCCATGCCTGCTCGGGGCTCCCTGGGCTAGCCACCCGTGCCCAGGGTCTGTGTGATGCGGAACCCCTGGCTCGTAGGCTCGGCAGTCAGTCGAGCCACAGGGACGAGGGGGCTGGCTCGCGATGGGCGCCCGCAGCCTGGCTGGCGTGCGCAGAGCAGCTGTAAGCTGGGCGAGCAGCCAATGCCGTGCCAGCTGGGGGATGCGTGGGCATGCCACCCATGCCAGGGTCCATGCGATGCGGCCCCCCTGGCTCGCTTGATGGGAACTACGTCGAGGGACAGGGACATGGGGGCTGGGTCGCGAGGAGCGCCCGCGGCCTGGCTGGCGCGCCCACCGCAGCCGCACGCTGGGAGAGCCGCCCATTCCGTGCATGCTGGGGGTTGCCTGGGCATGCCACCCATGCCCAGGGTCCATGTGGTTTGGCCCCTGTGGCTCGCTCGCTGGGCACTTAGTCGAGGGACAGGCACGTGGGGGCTGGCTCGCGATGAGCGCCCGCGGCCTTGTTGGCGCGCCCACCTCAGCCACAAGCTGGGCGAGCAGCCCATGCTGTGCCTGCTGGGGGCTGCCTGGGCGTGCCCCCCATCCCCAGTGTCTGTGCGATGCAGCCCCCCTGGCTCGCTCGCTGGGCACTACGTCGAGGGACAGGGACGTGGGGGCTGGCTCGCGATGGGCGCCCGCGGCCTGTCTGGCATGTCCACCGCTGCTGCACGCTGGGCGAGCAACCAATGCCGTGCCTGCTGGGGGCTGCCTGGGCTTGCCACCCGTCCCCAGTGTCCGTGGAATGCGGGCCCCCTGGCTCGCTCGCTGGGCACTACATCGAGGGACAGGGATGTGGTGCTGGCTCGCGATGTGCGCCTGCGGCCTGTCTGGCATGCCCACCGCTGCCGCATACAGGGCGAGCTGCCGATGCCGTGCCTGCTGGGGGATGCGTGGGCTTGCCACCCTTGCCAAGGATCCGTGCGACGTGGGCCCTCTGTCTCACTCGCTGGGCACTTAGTCTAGGGACAGCAACGAGGCGGCTGGCTCGCGATGGGCGCCCGCGGCCTGGCTGGTGCGCCCACCGCTGCCACATGCTGGGCGAGCAGCCCAAGCCGTGGCTGCTGGGGGCTACGTCAGCATGCCACCCAAGACCAGGGTCCGTGCGACGCGGCCCCCCTTTGCACGCTTGCTCGGCACTACGTCGAGGGGCAGGGACGTGGGGGCTGGCTCGCAAGGAGCGCCCGCGGCCTGGCTGGTGAGCCCATCGCTGCTGCACGCTGGGCGAGCTGCCCATGCAGTGCCTGCTGGGGGCTGCCTGGGCATGCCATCCGTGCCCAGGATCCATGCAACGTGGCCCCCCTGGCTCGCTCGCTGGGCACTTAGTCGAGGGACAGGCACGTGGCGGCTGGCTCGCGATGAGCGCCCGCGGCCTTGTTGGTGCGCCCACCTCTGCCACAAGCTGGGCGAGCAGCCCATGCCGTGCCTGCTGGGGGCTGCCTGGGCGTGCCCCCCGTCCCCAGTGTCTGTGCGATGCGGCCCATCTGGCTCGCTCGCTGGGCACTACGTCGAGGGACAGGGTCGTGGGGGCTGGCTCGCGATTGGCGCCCGCGGCCTCTCTGGCGTGCCCACTGCTGCCGCATGCTGGGCGAGCAACCCATGCCGTGCCTGCTGGGGGATGCCTGGGCTTGCCACCCGTCCCCAGGGTCCGTGCAATGCGGGCCCCCTGGCTCGCTCGCTGGGCACTACGTCGAGGGACAGGAACGTGGTGCTGGCTCGCGATGTGCGCCTGCGGCCTGTCTGGCATGCCCACCGCTGCCGCATGCAGGGCGAGCAGCCGATGCCGTGCCCGCTGGGGCTGCGTCGGCT